>JACCGJ010000290.1:0-76126 GCA_013407085.1 Atriophallophorus winterbourni | reverse complement strand
GCGAAGTTGCGAAGTGTGCTTCGGATATTCGCTTTGATACTATTCGCCATTGCTAAGGGCAGTTAGGGCACTTCGAAAATTCGCTTCGCACTCCGCTTCGCTCCAAAAAAGTGACATTCGTTATTGTCTGGTCTAACTACAGACCCGTCACATTGTTGCCAGTAGTCTCTAAAGTTCTCGAACGACTTGTAGCTGACAAACTCATTAAACAAGCTTGTTTCCATCGCACAGCACGGATTCAGGACAAGACACTCCTGTCTCACCAATCTTCTCATAAGTCTTGATAATTGGACTCGAGTCGTGGACGATGGATGCCCAATCCATGCTCTTTACTTGAACATGTCTGAAGCTTTTGACCGTGTTAACCACAACATACTGCTACAAAATTGGAGCAGCTCGGGGTGTGCGGCAGACTATTGGCTTGGATAAAGGATTACTTGACTGATAGAGTTATAAGGGTTAGAGTTGATGGGTCTCTATCAAGCCCAGTAGAAGTTACAAGTGGCGTACCTCAAGGCTTAGTCTTGGGGCCAATACTCTAAGTCGTGTACGCGAACGATATACCCGTAATCGTACGCAGCAAAATCATTTCATTTGCGGATGAAATCAAAGTCTGGACTAGCATACGCACCATAGAAGATTGCCAAATTCTCCAAAAAGATCTCGAAGCACTTCATAATTGGTCCTTGTGGAACTGCCTTCCATTCAACATCCAAAAATGTTAAATGTTAAACGTCGGTAAATCATTCAAATTTACATACTCTCTGGGATCTCAGCAACTTTCATGGGTTACTGAAGAAAAAAGACCTGGGCGTGTGGATTAGCAATAACTTGAAGTTATCACGACAATATTCTGTTGTATACAAAAAGTCCTGCCAAAGCTTAGGATTGCTCAGAAGGATCTTTGGTCGTTTCTCAAAGCAGATACTACCACGTATATCACCTATATCAGACCAACAATGGAGTATGCTGTTCAAGCATGGTTCCCATGGTTACAAAAGGACATGACCTTGCTGCAACGGGTATACCACCGCGCTACAAAACTGGTGACCGGTCTATACAACAGGCCATACGAGGAGCGGATTGCAACTCTAAACCTCGACGACTTTTCGTATCGTCGCCTCAGGGTTGACTTGATCATGCTGTTCAACATTCTGCTTACAGTGCATCACCCACTTGAACACCTGTTTCATCGGCAAGAAGCACGTGATAGCAGATCGCATGGATACAAGTTAATTATTCCACACTCCATATCAAATTGTCGAAGGTTTTTCTTTGCTGTCAGAGTTTGCTTTCTATGGAACTCCGTGCCCCCACATATCATTTGCGCAACAAGTCTGAACATGTTCAAGTCTGAACTTGAAAAGTATATGTTGACCAAATCCAACCTTTCACCTGAATACACGTGCTGATTTTCCATATGGATAAAACATTTGTGTTGTTTTTATGCATTCCCTATATTTTAAATCTGTGGTTACTGTAAAGTATTTGCTTTTTGGACCATTAAAACTTTTAATTACTTTGAATTCTTCGCGCATATCTTCTGACAAGGTATGAGACTTCAATATCGACTCCAAATTAGCCACAAATTGAGTATGCTCAGCGTCTTTCAAATTGAGGCGAAGTTGAGAATGCGTTGTTCGTTCTAAGTAAGAGGTTTGTTGGACAGGTTCTTGATCCAAAGTTCCCCGCTGATAAAGGGGAATATTGTGAATTTTGTTTTCCAGGTCACGTCGCTTGTTAGCCTTGATTTTTCGGGTCGTTATTGCGATGGCGTTTTCTAACCGTTGCGTCAGCTCAGGTCTAACTCGGTCTTCACAATTTCGTCTTTCAATATTAAATAGTTCTCCCTATTTCTTCAAGCGATTGTGTTCATCTGAAATGAGCATTTCCAACCATTGACGGTTTTGATGATCCATTAGTTTCCATGAACGAGATTGTTGATTGGAGGTCGTCGTTGTAAGGATTTCCGGGTCAGCGTTGATCGCGCGAGCTTTGTAATTAGAGTTCGAGAAGCTCTGCCGCAATGGTCCTGCGATGTAAGATAGCACTGGGAACTTATGATTATTTCCTTGAACATTGGAGTGCTAAATACATGAAATACCTTTCACGTCAATCACTCCCAGCTGGTAATCCTGATGATAATATCAATTCTTTATTGATACAATTCTTCGTGTGTGTCGTCAGTATTTAATCCGTGAGACAAATCGGGATAAAATTCCATCATATTTTGCCAGAAATGAGGAAGTTTTGTTGAGTCCAGATGGAGAGTCATGTTTGAATGATAGATTTGATGTTTCTCAAACGTTGTTTAAAGTCATAAAACACATTTGCATGCATCTCCTTCACACAAAACAGCTCACGACCTGTTTCGTGCTGTTTGCACTCATCAGGTAGGGACAGTAGGATCAGGATTCGCATGCGCTTGAAACAGTGCAACTTGTTTGTTGTTTAAAGTCGTTTGCAATGTGCAGCTGTGGAACAGTTTACCTACTCACGTGGTACAATGTGGAACCATTGACGTTTACAAGAAATCACTAGATGTCCACATTGACAAGCATGTTATTCACGTTTGACAATAATCTCTAACAATATTTTGATATCTTTTACCATCCGGCCCGATGTACATTTTCGTGGGTCTTGTAAAGCATGGCTTTTTACCCCTATATAATCTATGAATAAATATATGAATAAATGATTTGCTTTCTGGAAATCTCTGAATAGTAAAGATGAAGTCTCTTGCCGAAAGTTTATGTCTGCGACCGGAAATCGACACAGAGATTCTTTGAACTGCTATTTCTTGCGAATCTTGCAAACAACGTTTTTAGCCAATCATCAAAATGGAGATAATGGCCATTTGCTAAAGGAGCATGGGTGGGCGTCAACGTGAGTTATTGTAGACCATTTTTAAACACACGTAACAACTGATTCTCATTCGAATTTGGCGGAGTCTTTTTCACTGAGAAACCAAATTTTATTTTTACCTGCTGCGAAAAGTAATCCGCCGCGAAGGAAAACGAATTGCTGTTGTTAGTAAAAAAATCAATTACTCCTTGTACACCATCTACAATGGACGAACGTATACGACACAGCTTGACGTGACGTGCGGTTGGATTAATTTTGACCTCCGATATTTTTGCATATAACTTTCTTGGTTTTCATCCGATCGGTTTGATTTTTGGATATCTATCTGAAAGGTTGCTACGTCGGATCTATTCATACAAGAATCATCCATCTGCGACGTGTCGTTCTTTGTGTACGTCAACCGTGGATTTTTCTACAGTTTGTTCGTTTATTTGAATCGCTTTTGTGTTTCTGCTGTTCGATTACCCCATCGGTGTTTATCATTGTCGGGAACTACTCGGAGAAATACACAACGTGATATCAAATTCACGCCAAAAATCTCAAAGGGAATCTGGCAAATTAGCAGCTAAATCGAGTGACGAAATTTTCCGACAACCCGTCATTTTCCGTCAACTCCGCCCAATACCACACAAACCAACCGCAGCCGTATCGATTTTTGTGCTCTGATTTGTACTTTTGGTTGACCCCGTTAACATGAAACAATCTGATGTTCGCGAAACGTGTGTCGTCTGCATGAAAGTCGTCAGTGGTAAGGTCAAATTTGTCACATGTCAAAACTGTTCCCACAAATGTCACGCAAACTGTGACAAATCATTGACCCCGGATGCGCTATCGATCCTGATGGATGAAAACATGCCTGGTGTATGCTACGTGTGCAAAAGTTGTCGCGCTAAACCAAACGCAGATTTAACTGCTCGAACAAGTGTTGCACAAAGCAACCTGGATGATCGGATGCTGAGCTTAGAGCTTTTCATACAAACGTTGAAGACATCGGTAGAGACTCAAAATTCTCAGTTTGCCAGTATGTTTTTCGATAAATTGATAACCACTGACGGTAATACCAGTCAGATAAACGCTGAATCTTCGATCCTTCAACACGAATGTTCAGCTGTTGCAAATGTGCCGGAGTGTCCTTTTCATCAAAAAGCCACCTTTACAAATGCGACTGTTAAAGGCCTGTCTGTCCAAAACATCCCTGGTCCGCAAAAAGATACGAACCCAAAGCCACCTGCTCACCCGAAGGATCAGCGAAAACCCTCAGGTTCAAAACCAAAAGTCATGGTGCAAAACACTCCCAAAGTGGACACTATAGGTATTCGATCTAAGGTAGTTGAAACGTCCAGCAACCAGCGAAAGCGCCAAACACACAGTGCACATTCAGCCCAGGGACTAAGCGTGATTTGCACCAACGTAAAGGAAACGAGTGCCACCTTACTAGGGGACAGGCTAAAGCACGATAAAGAAGAATGGAAAAGGTTGTGCAACAACATGGACTTGGAGCCAGTTGAACCCCTATCATTGATACGACTAAGTCGTGAACCTACTTCTTCAAACCTGGACCAGCCAAGATTGCTTAGAATTACGGTTCACTCTGAAAGGGATCTTGAAAACATCTTACTATCCACTTTTTTCCGGCGTAAGGAGCGTTCAGAGACCACTGCAAGGATCTTTGCTGATGTGCACTGGTGGGAAAGGGCCCGAAAGGACCAGCAACAAAACCAAACGAAACAGAGGGATGATCGAAGTATAATAGTATCAGTATCAGTATCAGTATCACAGGGCGATAGTCGACCAAGTCGAAACGAGTGCCCAGATTCTTTCGGAGGTGTGCTTGAAAACACCCACCACTACCAGGATTGATTCGTAAGTAACACAGGCGTGTGTAACTGTGAATGGAAGATGGGAGATGTCTCATCACCGAAAGGTGAGAGAGTTATGCATGTTGCATGTCCAATCGAATGAAAAGACGATGGACAGCAGTTTATTTACACAAATGCGAAAAAATGAAAAAAGAAACTCTTTTTTGTGTTTCAAAAAAAATTTTTCGAATATTTTTGTGTTTTTTTTCATAAAAATGAGGGAATTAGTCTTAAGGGTAATGCTCCGGGAAGAGCTCCTGCCACCGTTCGTCCAGCCCATGTTTGAACGCAATTACTGAAGTTGCCAAGATTAGTTCTGCGGGAAGTGAGTTCCACGCGTTCACTATACGGATGCTAAAGAAGTGCGTTCTGGATTCGAGCCTGGTGTGCTGTTTACTTAGCTTAAAACTGTGCCCTCGTGTACCAACCAAAGGAGAGAACCGAAAGAAGTCATCGAATTCTAAACAACTTAGTCCTTTGACAACCTTAAAGGTCTCTATAAGATCCCCCCTAAGTTGCCTCCTCCTAAGTGAGAAAAGTCCTAGTGCTAATAGACGATTTTCATAATTGGTGTGTGCTAACCCCTCGATCATGCGAGTGGCCAGCTTCTGTACCTTTTCTAGCTGCACTATATCCTTCTGGTAATACGGCTTCCAAGCCTGGATACAGTATTCTAAATGTGGCCTTACTATTGCCTTGTAGAGGGGCAATAGCACCTCAGCTTTTCTGCAAGTGAGGGCTGAACGTAGTCGAAAGAGTTCCCTCCTGGCCCTTTGAGCTGCAGCAGCACATTGGTCAGCCCACTTAAAGTTTGCGGAGACTACGATTCCTAGGTCCTTAGTAGACTTTACCCTACGGAACTCCGTGTGAGCTGAGGGCGTAGACACAATCATGTTGCCTGCTAGTGTAGAGAGCAAGTGACTCTTATCTAGGTTAAGGGGAAGGTCCCACTTACCCGCCCATGCTGTTACAGCTTCCACATCACTTATCAGATCGGAGTTATCCGACCTACCGACAATTTTAACGTCGTCAGCAAACATATAACAGGGTGAGCGCAGTTGGCTGGCAAGATCATCAATGAAGATGAGGAACAGCAACGGCCCCAAGACTGAGCCCTGGGGAACCCCACTCGTTACATGCGCACTTGCGGAGTAAGTATCATCTACCCTGACAGTAAAGGAACGGTCGCTAAGGAATGCTCGAATCCAGCCCAGAAGGTTCCCTGATACTCCTATGGCTGAGAGTTTGAGAAGCAAGAGCCTATGGTTGACTGAATCGAAAGCCTTACTAAAGTCGAGATAGAAGACTTCTACAGCTATACCATCATCCATCCTCTTAGTAACCTCGTTAAGAAAGCTCAACAAATTTGTCAGACATGACCTACCTTTTAAGAAGCCGTGCTGTGCGCCACTCAAAAGAGAGTGTTTGGTTAGATATCCACATATTTTATCGCGGATCAATCTTTCCATAACCTTACATAGTACACTAGTGAGGCTAACCGGGCGGTAATTATTGACCGCCGAGGAAGCTCCTCCCTTATGGATAGGTACTACAACGGCTGTTCTCCAGTCTAAAGGAAGGGTGCCCTGACTGAGGGATGATGTGAAAAGTTCTGTGATCGGCACAGCTAACATAGGCGCTAGCAGTCTGATCATTCGTGGATGGATGCTATCGGGCCCAGCCGACTTGTTGTAAGCTAGGCTGGCCAATATATTCTCAACAATGTGTACCTCGAATGTAAGGTCAGTGCAGAGGGGGCGATCAGAGAGTACACATTGGAGTGATGGCGCAGATGCATTCGAGTTATAATCTCGGCGTTGTACGCCTTGAAAATGCGCGGAAAACAATTGAGCCCTTTCAGTGCTTGCAATGACGGCTGATCCATCGTCCCTTCTCAAGGTACCTACACCTTTTCGTGTTGACCCTTTAGATTGAACGTAGCTGTAGTAACGTTTCGGATGAGTATGGGCCTCTTGAGCGAGTCTCATTTCGAAAGAAATCTTTGCTCCACGTATCTTGGAAACAGCTATGTTTCGCGCTTCTTTGTAACGGGCCCAAGTCCCACATGAGGGAGTAAGCTTATAACGCCTCCATTTTGCGTCGCGGTGACGTACGCTACGGGAAACTGAGGCTGACCACCATTGAGGTTTACCTTTTTTGCGAACGGGTAAGAGAGGAGCGAATCGATCCTGAAGTTGAAGGATGTTATTCTTGATCTGCCCCCACATCCCATCCACATGGTCAATGTTTTGCCATGGGAGTAGCGCTGCTGCCTGTAATAGGGAAGCAGGGTCGATCCTATGGAAGCTTCGAGACATCTTAAGTGGGGGTTTACCAAATGAAAGAAGTAACTCGCAGGCTAACACTACGTGGTCGCTCTTTCCTAGTGGTGGCAGTACGACCAAATTTTGTATACCGCTTTCAGAAGTTGAAATAACTAGGTCAAGAATAGACGGAGACTGACCCTCGCGGAATCTAGTTGGTTCGTTTACGTGTTGGTAAAGTGCATGGGAGTGTAACCAGTCCAGAAAATCGTTCGCGACTCCTGGGGCATGCGAGGTTTGGTACTCCCAGTTTATTTCGGGTAGATTAAAATCGCCGAAGATTACAACACGTGGTGATACGGCTAAAAGAGACGAGAGCTGAATTTGCAAAAGAGCATCTTCTTCCAAACTAGTGCTCGGACTACGGTAGATGCAGCTTACAACTATACGCGTGCATCCATGTATGAGCAAGGCAGATATTATCTGCACATTCGTTGTAGAAAAAGAAATACTTTTCTCGAAGGGAATAGCGTTATCAATAAGGAGCAACGCCCCTCCAGCTAGCTTACCCAGGGGTCGATCGCTTCTTACGGCGCTAAACCTATCCGCGATTAAAGCTGGTATGTGGTCATCATGAGACAACCATGATTCCGTGACACCCACAATTTTGCAGTGGGTGTCGTCAACTCTACAGAGGAGTTCAGCCCATTTATTTCTAATGCTACAAGCGTTTGTATAGAACAGAAGAGCACTATCGTGTGGGGCCAGACTCCCGGTGTTAGGGCTACCTAAGAGCTCTTTGTCCTCGGGCGTAATGCCCGAGGCTGCTTCGCGTTTTTTGAAGGCTGAATTTCATCAAGAGATACAGCATTCGTTTTTGAAGCAGACGACAACTCTTGGCATCTAGTTCCATCTTCATGGTCTGAGTCACTACAACTCATCCAAGATTCATCCTCTAAAGGACGAAGCACGACAGTGGCGCACTTCAATGTTGGAGTAAAATTCTCCTGTGTTAGCGTCATCGCCACACTGTTGTCATTTTCTAAGCTTCGACTCTGGAGCGAATTTGGTGAGCTACGAGTTACAGCTAACTTAGACTTTCTAGCTCTAATTGGGCTAGAAGTTTTCAGGTGTGCCGGGGTGTCAGGTTGTACGACGCATTTTCCCTCGACGCAGTTAAGCTTCTCTGCTTTCGAAAGGAAGTAGTCGCGATCACATTGCTTTGTGAATTCGACTACAATTGGCCGCGGCGATCTGGTAGATGCGTCGTTTGGGCCACCCCTCCATTTCCCGACCCTGTGAACTCGCTTCAGCGGAGTATTAGGTCGCATGCCTGAAGCACGGAGTAGGTCGATAACCTTTCTCCGATCGCTTTCCTTACGAGCCTTTGATTCTCGGATAAAAGGTTCAACCTGCGTTAAAATCAGGACATTTTTAGTTCGTGTTGAGCTAACTTGGTTCCTGGCTTGCAGCTCAGCAACCAATTTTCCTAAATGATGGACTTCCCGAGCAAGAGCGCGAACGTCCTTAGTCGGGCTGATGTGAACACCCCTATTTTCTTTAACTTTTTTCCATGGAGCCTTTGGGGGACAGGAAGATGGCGATGATTTCGCCTTCTGTGTTCTCAAAGGAGTGGTATGCTGGCTGGAGGTAGACGGGACCCCTGACCTAGCTACTTCGGCAAACGTTTTGGGTTTCGGAGATGGACGAGGAGGAGAACGCTTACGTTCCTCGAGACGCTTACGTTCCTCAACCAAAATTTCCACGGACTTCACGCAGTCAGCACATAGCCATGTAAGCCATCGATTGGCCGCATAAACCTTAAATTGTGCTGACGACAGTCCACAGCATTTGGGATGAGCCCAACGCAGGCACAGGTCGCACTCTATACCTTTGGAAACCTTCTTGTTGCAGCTAGAGTAAAGGCAAATACAAGAATTTTGAATCATTTTGCTAATGTAATCGATGAATCAGAAATTTAATGAATTTCGAAAAATTTAGCAGCGTGGAAACAAAATTCAAACCGGGCGCGAAAAAAAAGCTGATGAAGCAACTGATAAAGCGGTGCAGCGCAAACACGATCAGTTACAATGGAGATTCCTCAGTGATATACTTGGTTTGCATGATGTAGCTGTGACGGACACGTTCCGCATCCCCAAATCTACGAATTATAAGGGCATCGGTCCTAAGCCCCTTAAAATAACGTTCTTGCGTAATGATATGTTGAACACGGTAAAAACTCGTTGGGAAAATGGCCGCAGAATAATCCCGCAAGAAATTAGACTAGGTGCATCGAAACACCATATTGGAAAGATAGATGCACCACTAAGTTCAATAGAAACAATACCAAGTCAATCAGTTGTTGACGTGTCAGAAACAATTTCAGCCGATACGATAGATCACTGTATTCCAACAGTACAACCCCAAAACGATCAAGCATCCCTGCAAGCAAAAAACCTTCAGTTGCCGACTCTGCAGGAGTCGGCCTAACATATATTCTGCACTCCACTAGCCTTCTTCCCCACAACCCATCCTTGTTGAGAAAAACAACTATGAAATGCATCTTCACCAACGCACAATGTCTCGGAAACAAAATCCGTGAACTGCGTGCAGTTTTTCTGAGATGTTCACCAGACATCATCGCCGTAACGGAAACGCGGCTGCAGACTCAGCAAACAAATAGTGAACTAGAATTACCAGGAATGTCACTTATTCGTCATGACCGTGAAACCAGAGGAGGAAGAGGAGTAGCTTTGTATTATAGTCAAAACCTTCTGTGCCGTGAGATTACGGATCCAGGCATCGTGTTACTGGATACACTCTGGTGCTCAATCCGACTAGCTAACGGTGAAGACTGTGTTTTTGGAGTAGTATATCGCCCACCGTCTGCACAGGAAACTCACAATCTGGCCCTACTGGATAAAATTCGCACGGTTACTTCCAGATACACTTGTGGATTTTTGATTATGGGTGATTCCAATTTACCGAATCTGCAGAGCAGTACCATTTACCCAGAACACTCCTTGACGATATTCCTCTTTATAACCACATTACATGTAATACCCGATAACGCGGAAACGATTTACCCTCACTCTTAGATCTCGTTCTGACAAGCAATGAACATGACATTGATAACGTTGCTTACGAAAGTCCACTGGGACTAAGTGATCACGTCGTCATCCAGTTTGACTATCTGTTTGAAGCTGTAAGAACAAATGATGACCGTAAAAGAGTTAGGCGGATCAACACTATGGCGTTGAGTGATGCTCTGAAAAACACGTTCAACTGCCAACCAGAAACCAGCAACGTACATGAGTTTTGGATATGGCTAATATCTAATCTCAAAAGTTCAATCGAAGTGAGCTCCGAATTTGTCCTCAGGAACTCAAGAAAAAACTTGAATTTAAATTAAGAAGCCAAACTCGTAAGTGGTTAACGGTACGAAACATTGCTTGGCGACACCATCGGCAAAACCCATCATCCGAGACCTGGGAAACATTCCGTTTACTGCGGAACAAAGTAAACAAATTTGTCATCCAAGACAAGTTGTGCTTCCAAGAAGTGATATCAAGCATGATGGAGCGAAACCCCAAAATACTATATCGTATGGTTAACGATCAAGCTAAGGTGAAACCTGGAGTAGCGTCCGTGAACACATCAGCTGGACCAACAACAACTGCAGCAGAAACTGCTGATGCTTTAGCCACGTTTTATTCATCGGTATTCAACCCGATAGAACATGCAATAAACAGCCCAAATCCAACACTTTCAAACACGGTTGCCCTAAGTGAAATAAGTGTCACTGAGAAACGCGTCCTCCAAGGTTTATTTAATCTTAAAATCGGAAAGTCTCCTGGGGCCGACGGAATAACCATGAAAATATTGAAGCAATTTGCGAGTTTGCTATACAAACCACTCACTTATTTGTTCGAGCAAACACTGGCAAGCGGAGTGAAACGAGGAATAATTTCTCCAATTTACAAAGGTGGAAATCGCTCCGATGTGTCCAATTACCGACTCGTTACTCTGTTACCAGTGATTTCAAAAATACTTGAGCGACTCATTGTTGACGATATAATGAAACATTTCGAGAATAATCAGTTGCTTTCGAGGAACCAGCATGGATTCAGACGAAATTATTCATGTTTGTCTAATTTACTGGTAATGCTAGATGATTGGACAAAATTGGTAGATAAAGGACAAGCGGGTCCACGACAGTTGCTCCTTGACAATTGCTCCCCGACAGTTGCTCCGCGACAATTGCTCCTCGGACAATTGCTCCTCGGACAATTGCTTCTCGGACAATTGCTCCTCGGACAATTGCTCCTCGGACAGTTGCTCCTAGGACAATTGCTCCTCGGACAATTGCTCCTCGACCAATTGCTCCTTGTACAAGTGAACTGAGTTCACTTGAACTCAGTGGTATTTTCGCTTTTGTTCACACACATAAAAATCAACAGTGGGGTCAGCTTGAACTCAGTTCACTTGTTTACTTGTTCAGTTGAAGTTCAGTTGAAGGCTACCTTTCAAAATGGACAGACACGTTACTTGGTATTTGTCAGAAAAAGGCAAACCTAAGGCTTGCTACGAACGTTTCGTGTACAACAAAAAGGAAACCAGCAAGAGTGACCCCACTGTTGATTTTTATGTGTGTGAACGAAAGCGAAAAGACCACTGTTCCGGGCGACTCCGTCTCCGTGGAACTACAATCTTGAAGTCATCAGAACATAACCATGCCCCCGACGCGTGTCGCAAGAATGTTCTGAAGGTAGTTGATTCCATCAAAAGACAAGCGTCTACAACAGAAGAAACCACAATGATGATCATTGCCAGTCAGTGTACAGGCGTTTCTGAAATCACAGCAGCACGGGCACTTAAGAGACAAATACAAAGAACGCGAAACCGCAATGGTCGGGTCCCACCACTGCCTGCAAGTCTGGAAAATCTGAATATTCCTGATGACTACAAGACCTTTGATGATGGAGAGCTCTTTCTTCTGCACGACTCTGGACCTGGCTCTCAGCGCATTCTGATTTTCTCAACCCACGAAAATCTGATTCATTGACAGCATCAAAAAAGAACAGATGTTAAACAAAAACACAATAACCCAGCTGTTAAGTGGTCAGCCCCCACCACCAAAAAGGAAGAAACACATCAAACTGGCGGAAAGAATTAAAAGAGTTGCTGAAGGTCAGCAGGGTCGGGACACCGTGAGTGTACAGAAGAGCATTGCCTTTTGCTACAATTTGTAGGCTTCTGTTGCAGAAGAAGAATGAGAAGACAATCAAGACAGTAGTTTGGAAGATGTTTTATAACAGTGATATTTTTTGTGTGCAGTTATCAGACATGAGACCAGGATTTTGTGATCTATAGTATTTTATTCAATTTTTATTAAAATGTTCAAAGAAAAAAATACTTGTCTTCACTTGTATGAATTATTTTCGTCGCAATGTGATCGTGATCTAAAATTCATAGAGCAATTGGTCAAGGAGCAATAGGGCAAGGAGCAATAGGGCAAGGAGCAATTGGTCAAGGAGCAACTGTCCGAGGAGCAATTGTCCAAGGAGCAACTGTCCGAGGAGCAATTGTCCGAGGAGCAATTGTCCGAGGAGCAATTGTCCGAGGAGCAATTGTCCGAGGAGCAATTGTCGCGGAGCAACTGTCGGGGAGCAATTGTCGAGGAGCAACTGTCGGTACCCCAGGACAAGCAATACACGCGTGCTACTTAGATATTTCAAAACCAAGACCTTTGTTTTTGTAAATAAGTCCTTTATATAGATTAGAAACAAGTACGAGTATGAGATAGGTCTATGTGGACAAACTCCAGAGGTTTATAATGTCTGCTGTTGTAGTGATAATTTATCGCTGTATCTCTAGGATTTTGATTCTCGGAACATTTACTCAATAGCGCAAACTAAAATTCGCCCTTTCCTGGTGAATATTCTCAACAAAAATGTTGTTAAATAATATATTACCTTTTCAGAGAATACTGAAGGTGATTTCTAAAATGTAAAGTCCCCTAGGAATAAATGATTTAATTGTGAGTATATTTTATTGGCAACAAAATCTTCACAGTACAATAAGGGTTCAATACCATATTACCATATAAGCGGATTGGCAGAGCAGTTGTCATTCTGTCCCGATTGAACTCTCGTGGTTGGGGTAACCGCAAGCTGACTGTAAATACAAAGATGATGGTATACAGCGTGTACGTACTAAATGCTTTACTTTACGGCAGTGAAACCAGGGCCACCCACGCAAGACACGAACGGAAGCTGAATGCTTTCCATCTACGAAACATCCGTCGTATCTTGAACATATCGTGAATGGACAGAGTGACTAATGCTGAAGTGCTTTCAAAAGCTGGTCTACAGAGCACGTTCACCCTATTGCGACAGCGCCGCCTGCGACTACTTGGTCATGTCTGCAGAATGGAAAATTGACGTATTCCGGAAGATCTACTCTATGGTGAGTTGCAATTAGGAAGTCGACCATTGGGCAGACCGCACCTGCGGTACAAAGACGTTTGCAAAAGATATATGAAAGCTCTTGGCATTGATCCGGCCAGTTGGGAAGAACTTGCTCTTGACCGCTCACTTTGGAGGCATTGTTTAAAGCAACGTCTGCAAGCTGAGGTAGGAGCTGATACAGCTCTTGGCTGCTGAACGCAAAGCACGCCGCCGGTGTGTAACTGACGCCCTACAACGGAGTTCTGACTATCGTTGCCAGCGCTGTGGGAGAGATTGTTCCTCCCGAATCGGACAATTTAGTCATTCCAAAAGCTGTAAAACATGAAATTCATGCGATTATGATGTACATCAACGACCTTACGAAACTTGTCACAGCCAAAATGGTTCTCCTTGCGGATGATGTTAAACTTTGGATGCGAATCACGTCAAGCGTGGAATGTTTGCGCTTACAAAGCGATTTGGATATATTGAACAGCTGGTCGGAACGAAATAAACTTCCATTCATCTTCCGAAAGTGTAAAATGTTCCAAATAGGCAAAGATTTCCCATTCTCATACAACCTTGGATCAAATCAACTGGAATAGACAACCAAAGAAAAAGAGCTCGGCATATGGATTAGTGGAAGTCTTAAGTTTAGCATGCAATGCGAAGCAGTGTACAACCGAGCTAGCCGCATGCTAGGTATGCTTCGGCGTATTTTCGGACATTTTCCCGTGAATCATTCTCCATGCTCATAAATACGTATATTAACCCGGTGATGGATTACTCAGTGCAAGTTTGGGCACCGTGGCTACAAAAGGACATCAAGCTTCTCGAGAGGATTTATCACAGAGCAACTAAAATGGTTGGCTGCCACCGCAACCTACCATATGAGAATCGACTTGAGCATCTTAATTTGGATACACTGCTTCGCAGAAGGGTTCGATTTGATCTAATCTTAACTTTCCAAATAATGAACTCAAAGACACACCCTCTGAGGCATCTATTTCGCCTCCGGTCAAACCATGCCACACATACTCACCCATTGGCATTTGATATTCCACATTCCTACCGAAACTGCCGTCGGTTCTTCTATTCGGTGCGCGTTTGTTTCTTATGGAACTCCCTACCGTCAGATGTTGTCCAATCATCGAGTGAAAGGATTTTCAGGAACAAATTGGATATATTTATGCGTAGTAATTCAACCCTACATCCCGTTTATATAACATGATTTTTTTCCAAACGAATAGTTTTTACCCATCATACCGCCACAATATATGACATTTTTTGCAACTACAAAACTGTCGATCTTCCTAATGACTCAATTTATTAAATATATATATATATATATATATATATATATATATATATATATATATATATTGTCCTCATACGAATATTCTGTGGTGTTGTACAGCTACGAGCTTTTTTATACCATAATTTCTTGAATCCTGGATACATGGTCGACATCGACCGAAGGAGGCATAAGGCTCGCACGACCAAGCTGTTCAATCACGTTTCCAAATACATGTAGAATGAGGTTAAACCCATGATCATGTACATCAATGCTCATGTGCGCGCTTTAACCCCATTAGACATTTGTTTAGACACATGTTATTGATCAGGTTGGTCGTACCGGCCTTATACACTTATGGCATACAAACACAACTTGTTTGATCTAGACGTGTTTATACAAAATTTCGGTGAATGCAATCGCCACAAGGTATCACTGTAAAAGGGACAGCAAAGGAAACAACATCATCACGTTGTTTTAAGTATAATTTTCTGCTCGTATTCTCTCATCCATAGTTTAGTGATATATCGTTCGGAAAGCTTTATCCAAGGCACAATATATTTGTTTTTAAACAGTAATTTCGCTTTTATCAGCTTTATGATTTTGTTTTGTATCTCAAACTGCCTGTGACAATTACATCGATTCAGTGTTGTTTTATATTATTCAACGTAAACAGATTGCTTCATTCTGGTCAACTATTCTAATTTGGAAGAGTAAAGTGTTTCTCAGCTCAGATTTCCGAAATGTAAATATACTTGAATGCATGCAAGGCTAATCACATTACCCTATGTAAATAATATTTGGGTTTTACAAGATTCAAAGACAGTACGCGGTTCGTTATAATGTGAATAGTGAATTCCCTGCTTCAATTGATTGTGCGACTTAGGTTGACGATAATGTAATCTGATCTGAGATCATCTCATTTGATACGCTTTCATTGTTGTATTGTGTATCACCACTGATTAACTCGGTTGTTTGGAATGCGAAATTTATTATAGAAACTATCAAAATGATAATCGGGCGGACTCGTTAGCATGCGTAAGATTGTGTATGGCTTCCTATATTTGAAGTTGAGAAAGATGATTTTTAACGGATGTAGTGTAAAACATACGCTACTACGACAGCACTGCCTGCGGCGGCTTGGCCACGTCTGCAGAATGGAAAATAGTCGTATTCCGTAACATCTACTCTATGGTGAGTTGCAATCAGGAAGTCGACCATTGGGCAGACCACACTTGGCTGCTGAACACAGATCACGCCGCCAGCGTGCAACTGACGCCCAACGACCGAGTTCTGCCTATCGTTGCAAGCGCTGCGGGAGAGATTGTTTCTCCCGAATAGGACTCTTTATTCACTTGAAAAGCTGTAGAAAATGAAAATTCATGCGATTATGATGTACATCTATGGTCGACATCGGCCGAAGGAGGCCTACAACAATGTAAATCATCAAGCACATATTTATTAAGCAGTTAATGTGATTACAACAGACAATGCTCTCTGAATCATTTACTATCGGTAAGTAGACAATGAACGAAATCCCTACTAATGACGCAAGAGCTTATTTGCCAGATTTGATTAGTATAGGTCAACAAATGTTCTCAAATGAACTAGTTTTTATCTGAGTTTAAATTTCTTATTATCGAAGATTTTGAAAAAGAACTCAAACATACAAGTAATACTAATTAACTCCCGTTTGAAAGTGTTCAGAAGCAACAAATAGACCGTAATATGAACATCGAAAATCTCTATATACCTGAGTGTGATTATACCACTTGTGTTGGTATTTATAAGGTTCAATCTAAACGCACGAAATGCACAAAATGTCCGCAGTTGAAACTAGGATAATATGCTATTGAACCCTTATTGTACTGTAAAGATTTTGTTGCCACTCTAAAGTTGTCGTTGGACTCCTTTGGTCGGTGTCGACCATGGATGTACATCAAAATCACATGAATTGTCATGTTCTGCAGCTTTCGGAATGACTAAACAGTCCGATTCGGGATGAACAATCTCGCCCGCAGCGCTGACAACGAAAGTCAGATCTCAGTTGTATTGCATCACTTGCACGCCGGCGGCGTGATCTGCGTTCAGCAGCCAAGAGCTGTATCTGCTCCTCCCCAGCTTGCAGACAACGTTTAAACACAATGCCTCCAATGTGAGTGGTCAAGACCAAGTTCTTCCCAACTCGCCGGGTCGATGCCAAGAGCTTTCATATCTCTTTTGCAAACGTCTTTGTACCGCAGGTGCGGTCTGCCCGATGGTGGACTTCCTAATTGCAAAACATCATAGAGTAGATCTTTCGGAATACTACTATTTTCAATTCTGTAGACATAACCAAGCCACCGCAGGCGGCGCTGTCGCAATAGGGTCAATATGCTCTGTAGACCATCTTTTGAAAGCACTTCAGCAGCGCGTGTGTACTAAATGCTTTACTGTATGGCAGTGAAACCTGGACCACCCACGCAAGACACGAACGGAAGCTGAATGCTTTCCATCTATGAAGCATCCTTCGTATCTTGAACATATCGTGGGTGGACCGAGTGGCCACTCTAATGTACTCACTATTAAATTACATATTTCTTGGGAACGTTAAATTTTACTAATCATCTTCAGTATTCTCTGAAAAGTTATTGTATCATTTACCAACATTTTTGTTAATACAGCGATAAATTATCTGTACAATACGGACATTAGATACCTTTAGAGTTTATCCACCTAGACATATCTCATACTCGTACTTGTTTCGACTCTATATAAAAGAATTATTTATCAAAACAAAGGTCTTGCTCAAAATATATTTCACAACTGACATAAGGGGATATAGTCGATACTTTGTCTCAGGTTAAAAAATATGAGATGTAGCTCTCTATCACTTTATAGCTAACATCACCAAGTATAATATATATCAACCACGAGAGAAATGCAGTTTTCGGTCACACTTAGGAAGCATAGTGCAGCGCAACCTCGCTGCTACTAAACCAGGAGGCAAATTGGAAAATGCTGTTGGTTTGTTCGAGCAAGGAATTTTGTATGGACAGTGCTCAGACAAACGAAACACCCACGCGAAATATATTCCACATATCACTTTGCACACATCTTCGTGATCCTTCGTTAAAAACAGCCAATAAAAATGTCTTTGTGGGCGCTAAATAGTCCAACTACAAAGTTGGTGATATCTGATACCGTTTACCTTTTTAAACAATTCTATTGTTGATTATTGACAAAATTTCATGACAGTCGTTTTTACTATCTGACCAAATGTAAAATTCGGTTGTCTTATACAACATAGCATTTTATTCACATCTTATCTGCAAATAAATAAATGTTTGTAAAACTGTTGTAATTCACGCATAAGCATGAGGTAAATGAACTTTCACTCTTGGTGACAGGCGCTTTTGTTCGTTGGGTAGAAACTGATAAAATGTAAAACAATCAAATTTGACTGCAACTTTGCCTTGTTGCAACATTTGATTTCATAATCTAGGGGGCTCGCAATAAGACTAGAGCTCATACATTTATTCTAAGGGTCCCTCACTCGCGACTCGACTGTAGACGACATTTTGTTATCGTGCGAGTTTGTTTTACTTGGAACAATCTACCAGATTATATTGTAAACTCACCTAACCAAAAGAAGTCTCGATGCCTTTTAGACCCTAAACCCGTGCATCGAAGAAAACTATACATCTTAACACCATGCATCTACATTCGTCATCCCACCAATCGAAAACAATTTCTGCCCCTTGGATTTTTAACTGATTCTTGAACTTCTCAGTAAGCATCCAAATCCAGTTTTTGCTCGTTGTATTATTCGTAGTTCCCATATTATTCTGTGGTTTTTCGTAAAGCCATATGCTTTTTAGACCATTAAAATTAAATTGAATTTTAATGCCCGTCAGTGGATTATCGAATATCAGCTGGATATTTCAGAGCACGGAAACAAATAAATGATGGGATAGTTTGAGTTGAAATAAAATGACTTACTTAGTGAGAAAACAAATGCCGAGTTCCATCTTCTGCCCTTTGCTAAACTTGACTGCATTTCAATTATATGTCTTGAAAGCAACGTCAGATTGTTTAAACTCTTCGAGTCAATCTACGCTATAATACCATGCACATTTGCCTTTGAGGAAAAATTTGCTATTGAAGAACCGGTGACCGAATAATTTCGCTTAACATGATTTTTAAACACTTTTCTGTTCCCTGGTAATGGATGCTGATTCGTGGCACCCAACCCTAGAATTAATCCAGGCCGAATTAGCCTGGGTACGAATTTCATTAATTCACGTAGTAATTAGATTACCGTTGCTACGCTGTATCATTAATTGTTCTCAAATAGCATGTATGAAAACATATTTGACGAGACAGTCATTTTGATTTCCTTGTAATATTGGAGGATTTACGGCGTATTTTTAAAAAGCGAACGGTTCTACTTGAACGTATATCAAATGCAAAACGAAAAACGGCGCCGGTAATTTGAGATGAGATATGTCATCGTAACAATTTGTTACTTTTCACTTGAAACAAGTGCCCAAGTGGGTGTCGGCCGGTAGACACTATGATATAGATAAGAATTATATCGTGTAATATCATAGTGTGGATAGTCTCAAAGACACAGACGTCGCACTGGGCGAAATATTATAAAGGTACAACCCTAATGTTTCGCTCTGCGATAAATTTTATCAAATAGGGCGATGAAGATAACAGCCAATGAACGCAGATTTCTATTGCTTACTCCATCGCAGGACGAAGGTTGATTTTCATTATCCTTTTGTAATGATACTAACAAAGATCT
This sequence comes from Atriophallophorus winterbourni, assembly GCA_013407085.1. Classification (NCBI taxonomy): domain Eukaryota; kingdom Metazoa; phylum Platyhelminthes; class Trematoda; order Plagiorchiida; family Microphallidae; genus Atriophallophorus; species Atriophallophorus winterbourni. The sequence goes on along the minus strand of JACCGJ010000290.1, from coordinate 56,603 downwards.
TCCAAATATTATTTGAGGGATCCCAAAAAATCCGCTGGCCCCTCGCTATACATGCTAAAATTGAACTTTGCTTTTCATATTTCCACTAATCCATATTCCATGGTCCTTTTCATAAAACTATATTCCGTGGTTTCAGTACTCAATCGATATGTCTCAGGAATATTCTTGCCAATGTGAAACACCGTTCATTTCTGCGTGGTAAATAGCTTATCATTCTCAGCTGCCCGAGCTGACTAGGTTTCTAAATCCCCTTGTGGTTTCTCACAATCAGCAACTGAACTCACTTTTGTCCAAATTTTGTATCCTTGGCGAACAGAGACTCTATTGATGTTATGAGCTAAGAATAAATCGTTTATGCACAGATTCTTTTCGGATTCCATTGGTGGTTTGATTATATTTGTCAATCATGGCAAGCGAACAGGTAGTCGTACAACCAGGAGAGTATGTATCACAGATTCTTAAATGTATCATTTTCGTAGAAGCGTATTTTAATTGGTTCTATCAAACGCTTTAGATTTGGCCAAGTACCAAACGTGAATGCAATCACCTCTATCCAACACATTCGTCCAGTCGTCTAACGCGTGAGAAGATGCGAAGAGAAATGCGAATGAAAGACATGATGCGATGTCGAAAACAACTCACGCGTTGCAAAGCGTGAGACCGTTCTTTCTGAGAATATGAACTATATGATCTTCACAATTACAAGCAATAGTTAACGAGGCGATAATTTCCAGTGTCAGATCAACAACTTCCGTTGAAAATAAGTGTACTCCCACCGGAAAGTCGAACATGTTGCAAAGCGAATGTCGCGGTTTTTGATGATTCTTTTCATAAGCATGGATTCCCAACTCGTCGCAAATATATATATTCAAATATTCATCAGGCTGGAAAGCCATGTAGATATCTAGCGATGACAGATCTTCACTACAACTGGTATGATGTATTTGCAAATGAATATATTCTTTGAGTCAGTTTGCAAAAGTTTCGTATGAAGATTACCTGAAGATCTCACTCAATATTCCAATTCCAGAGTACAATTTGAAATTTTGTCACGAATGCTTTTAGAGCAATAAATAGCGAGAACATTTTCGGTTTCCAAAGCTCCCATTGTCCTTCACGATTGTGGACAGCAAGTATAACTAGTTTACATTTTACTTTCGCGTCCATGATTTTATGCAATAAATTAGGTTGCGTTCCATTTTTGAAAGCGCTCTTCCTTATCCACTCAAATTGTTAAGTCATTCTGTCGCGGATCATACAAAACTCTGACCACGTAGTAGGAGTATTGCAAAATGCACGCTTATCGTTTCAAAGCTATACACCTTTTTCATCTATTATGGACAACAAAACGAATGTCACGCACGGATCTTTTGAGAATTATTTGCGTGTTCTAATCCATTTTCAGTTTCGGAAAGACAAAATGGTCGTTCAGTTGTAAGTGACGGGTGATGTGATCAGTTTGTCAATGCTGAATCTGCACGGATGTTTCACTCAAAGCCAATTTATCTACCCGGCTAACCACCCCATTCACAGCAAGCAATTGCTTATGTTGGACTTCCGTGGAGATGATAGGTTGTTGGACGCATTCTTAAATGAGTCTTGACGTTGTCGATGTACAGCGTAAATGACAGATGAGCCACAGTCACTGGATTGTATTAAGGTGCAATCTTGCTGTAGGTTCCTCAACCGCCAATGCTTATCTCTAATTATTTTGTTCGAGTAGGTTTCGTAACGAAGATAGATCACCTTCAGTTGACATGTTGAAATTATCACGTCGCCAAACGGTTATGATAGAAGCCGATGCTGTAGCCGTCGTTGTGTTCTATCAATCGATGCGTTGCCCTTGACGAAACCGTCAGAAAAACAGAACAAATCCGGAATGGAACCTGGAGCGGACGTCCAAATGTGTTTGGCGATGGACATGGTTTGTATTTATATGACAACAAAAAATTGAACATGTGAAGGTACAGAGTAATCCCTGGGATTGTGCATAGCGAGACCGATCCAAGTTCGTTGTCATTGGCGTTGTCATGAATGTGGTGAACAAAATGGGATTTTGTTGCCGAGGTACAACATGACTCAGCCACCACCTGAGTACTGCATACATAGTCGAATAAAAGTACCGAATAATCACTGACACCGAATTAAGCCTGGAATGCGTTCGCTTCGCTGGATTCGTCTTCCGATTTTAACGCCAAATAAAAAACGCAGGAGTGATCACATCCTCTCCGCGTAGTACATTCGTGAACATGATTGTATGAAGGGACTGAATCGAAAATCTCTCTAAATAGGTATTCGAAGGTTGAGGGCAGTGATACTCACTGGAACACATGTTACGGTATTTAAAATTGCTGGTATTTGCTGAGTGCGCATGAAGCGCCGAAGCACTTGGATCAAACTGTTATGGTACAATGGCTTGAATTAAGGGCAGCGTTCGACCACAACAAGCGCACAAAATTCATCAGACATCAACGACAAACGTCGTCAAAGCGTATCCTTGGGGGTGTCTTAGTTAAATGAATATGCTCTACAAACCAGAGAGAGAGAGAGCCCATCTGCAATTGTTGCTTTCCGCAAGAGGTCACATGATGTGCTCACTCTTTTTTGTAATTATTCCTCTATGGGATAACAATGTCCTTTTCACCTACATTGTTTTAGCTCAGACTGTATAGTGGCCGAAACATATGCATCTATTCCGCATTTCGATTGGTAATAGCGGCTGTACACCAACGAAAATCCGTAGAATATTTACCCCTATTAAATACACAGACTTTCATATAGTAATATAACACGATCATTCTCTGATGTAGTCTACACAAGAAATTGACGTCCAAGAGTTATGTGAATGAGGAAGGGATGTGAATACACATCACATTGTGTATGAGCAAATCAAAATTGCAGAATGCTGTTCACCAACCAATGATGTAGTATATTACTCTGCTTGTAAAAATATGGATTTGCATAAAACGTTAGCGGAAATGATTATCTCTTTAGACTAATTGATCCAAATCACTGAAGCATAGTGGGAAAGTATGATAATGCGTACATGAATTTATGATATTCCACTACTGGATTCGACAACTCGAATTGCGATACTGAATTTTGCTGAACAAACCGAAAAATCCCTTACAAACCAAATAGGGGGATTTCCAGCGATACGAACTCCTTGATGGTTCTAAAGGATCAAAGAATAATCAATACAGACGAGGATTTAAATATAATCACCTAACTTGCGTGTACCCAAATCCCGTTTTATACTTGTGCCCAAATTTCAGTTTGATGGGCAAGTTGGTTAGACGTCAAATATGAGTCTTGACAACCAAGTTGCGCCGGAGAGAGTACGCCATGACTCTGGCCGTTCTAATACATTGTCAACCCCTAAAGGAAGACAATTACAACAGCATAACACCCCTGCCTTCATAAATAATTGTAATGTATCCAGGTTTCTTTTCATTTAACGAATTTTATGTTCATGAGACTAACATGTACACGAGTGTAAGAGACTCATCTACCAGATCATCGAATGCCTAAATTAACTGCTCACAAATGTACAAGACATACTATCGTCTTTGCTTAAAATAGCAAGGCTTAGTCACACTATATGTATATAACGCTTGGCTAATGTTTGTATCATGCTTTGTTTTACACGTAGGCAAAAGCATGTAGCAATCAACTGTTTCATAACCGGCTATTCAGCAAATGATCTCCTGTTTTTACTTACTTTCTTGGGATTGCGATGACAAGACCATGATTTCACAAGTATTTTAAATTCCTTGAAAACATCTATCATCTAGTAATTAATTTGTTCGAGTCGTACAACCATGAACCGAGTCACAAGCGAATGTCCAAACTCAACGACCTTATTCAGTGACTCACGCGAATTGACCTTAATTTGACCTTTTAAATTCTTTACAACGAAAAGCACCCTCCAATCACTTACTGTCTGCGTATCTTGACTCACACTCAAACCGACTCAGCTTATCTAACCATACCACATAGTTGATTGAAACGTGGCCGTAATTTTTTTCGCTGTTAGAATCTTTTTCACTTGGTCGCTTTGTCAAAAGAAATCGTACGAACAAATTTTGCTGTAGTTATCACTTCAAATTTGGAAAACAGTGTCAAATCATATGCTGTTATTGTCCTAATAATTCTAGAGTTGAGTATTTTATTAACTATACCTTAACATCCTTTGTTTTATGTTAAGCTGATTGTTTCTCCTATCGCAAGATTTCAGAGTGCTGACGACTCAACATTCAAAATATTAATCAGAAACACCATACCGATTTAACCGGACAAGTCAGCCTTTAGAGGTATATTCTGTTTGACACCGCTCCAAAACGAATTATGGAAATATTTCCTAAACTATCAAGTAAATTGGGTAATGCTGAACACCTTCACTGTTGTATAAATCATTGAGTGCACGTGAATGAGTTGGCCGTGAATTTCTCCGGGATTACCGGCGTGTTTCAAACAAAAGCAGGCCGTGAGCTCTGTCATTATCGATAATGGCAGAGGCAAATTTTCTGGTTGCCAGATTAAAAGGTGTCACACAAGTTCCAATCGAATAAGACAACACACTCTCTTGCGAATGATGTAGAACAGCTCCAGTTTAATTCGCATATCACTTAGCACAAATATGGTTTCCAAACACGCATCGACTTCAAAATATTCATTTGCATGCTTTTCCGTTATTCACACCCCACGACCGGTTTCGTGCTGTCCCTACCTGATGAGTGCAAACAGCACGAAACCGGTCGTGGGGTGTGAATGACGGAAAAGCATGCAAATGAATATTTTGTTTCATGGTTATGGGCTTAACCCCATTTAACGTGTTTGGACACATGCTTTGAACAGGTTGGTCGTACCAGCCTTATCCAACAGTGGCATACAAGCGCTCCTTGTTTACGCATCGACTTCGTTTGCCCAACCACGGTCCAATCATTAGCTGGAAACTGTACACACGGTACTGATCACCTACGCTATTTAAATCCATGCGCTGCTTTTCAACTTTCGTCATATTTTGAAATCAGAAATTGTAGTGCTCTATCGAACTGCTGTCTAAACCTGCTCCAACTAAGCTCTATTTTTGATCCGTTAAAACCACTGAAATTCCATTAGTTTCAAGATGATCACAAGCCAAGATGCGACCGCCATTAATTCGCCAATGACAGCTAGCCTTATAATTATAATCGCAGCTAGCCTTAAATTATAATCACATAATTTATAGGTGTTTCAGGCAGGTATGCCCACATATTTATTAAGGTGATACTTTAAGATCACAAGAATTTAAATATTTTTAGTCGGTGAAGCTTTCTGCCATCAAATTTTCCTTTAAGTCTAGATCACGCAGCAGCTAGTGGTAACTGCCTGGATGTTGCACGAAGCTGAAACTTTGTGGAAGAAATGATTATCCCCGAATCGGATTGCAGATGAGATATAAGATCGGCATGCGCTTGAGAAGGTCCGAGGAGCCCGGCACAATATATAGCAATTCATCTATTCTATCATCTTGATACCGACTATTAACAGAATTGAACCTCAACAGTTCATTTAATTTACCTCAGATTCACTACTACTAATTGCCAATACACATGGGTCTATTACCGAAGCATAAAAGATACACGTAGGAAGCATTCTGTCATTAATTAGTAACAAACATTGACATTGAGTCTGAAACCAACATGAACGAGTTTGGACACCATCTGACACGTCACCAGCCTGATGTCGTTTTTATTCATCAAGCAGACCCGACACAGCCAGATATCTAGGAAGGAAAGGTAGCTACGCATGGTTATTAGGAGAATATTCCTCCTACCTACCTGCCTACGGCTACCCAACAAGGATTTTGATATCCTTAAGCTGACGTGCCAAGGATAAATGCATCATAGCCCCCTGAAAAACGGGATGTATAGTTCCGACAGATGAGGTAGTAAATCATCTCAACCGTTCGTTTTCAGCTTGCAGATGAGGCTCTTCATAATGCTTTCAATCTCAACAATCAAGTCCAACTTGTATGGTCAATGCCGACAGGTTTCATACCTCTTTCGCAAGAGTCTTTGTATGATAGGCACAGTCTGTCCAATGGTCGGATTCATGTTATCAACTTATCTGATGAGATTTTTGGGAATACAACCATTTTTCATACCGTACACATGACACAGACGGCGCTAAGTGAGTAGGGTGAACATGCTCTGCTGACGGGATTGAGGAAGCACTTCAATATTGGTTAATGATGCATCTACGATGTGCTCAAGATACGGTGGATGCCTTGTAAATGGAATGCATTCAGCTTCCGCTCGTGTCTTGCGTGGATTGTCTGGGTTCCGCTGCCGTACAGTAAGGCATTCTGTAAGCAAGCACTATACACCACCATCTTTGTCTTCACAGTCAATTTGCGGTTGGCCATGACACCAGTGTTCAAACGGGAAAATGTGATCGGCTCTGCAAAACCGCTTATAAATCGCCATGTGCAGCGAGGAGTTCTCCGTAATGGTTGAGCCACTCTAAATAACACAGCAAAGTTATGTATCAACGTTTAATAACCTATTAAGCACGGAGACAAGGAAGCGCTCTGAGCCAATAAACAGCCTAGATATTGGCTCATTTTAACGGTAGATGATCCAAAAAAGCTAACTCATGTTTTATAATTTCTTTTCATTCAATAATCAGAAAGAAAATTGCACTGGAAATAACAAGAGACTAGTGGATCATAAACAAATAAGAACCCCAACAACAAAACAGATGTCGTTGAAAATGATTGAAAGGACGGAAGAGAAATTACCGTTCCATCGTGCCGGAGAAAAGTGAACAAATCGATAAACAGGCCAACCCGAAAGACAGTGAAGTGAACAAGTGTACAAAAACGGAATCGAACAAAAGAACAATAACCGCAAGGTTAGGGAGAAGACGCTCCAAAGAATGGGGTTGAAATATCACAGAAACGATTCCGCGAAATAATGATGCACCAACGGAAAACGCAAAAACTGCGTGTCTTGAAAGAACAACAGCCTACCGAGATCCCTGTACAGTGTTGGCGGACTTGGGCCATACGCCGGAACCCAATTCGATATGATTATGTATGGGAAAAGGATGAGCTTCGGTGTTGAACACCCAACGATCCAATGGAAGCAGCGTGTCCTCGGAGAAAATCAGGTACAAATATTTCAAGGTTTCCGCGAGAAAATAAGACTGCTGCACATCATCCAATCGTGGCGAGGCAGCGTACGTGTTCCTCAATCCGGAAAATCCCCCGTCGGTGCGGCAATGCTTTTTCAACGCCTGAAACGGTAACGAGGAGATCGAAATAAAAGATCAATGAGGCAATTGTAAGTACGTCAACATAGAAGTGCAGCGAGTAGAGTCGGTTAAACGAGCGCTGATTGGTGAGGAGCGTACCGGTTGTCACCAAATCGACTGACAAATCAGATCGAACAGACAACCGGGACATCATCAAATCATCAAAGACAGCAGTACACCGGTAGCACGTACCGAATGCTTAACTGCCATACAACCATGAAAAAGTAAAATCCTAAAAGACGGGGAAGGGTGGGACTTAAATTGCTACGGATTCTATAGAAGAGTAAGCACAAACAAACTGGGGAGAGGTGCCTACACCTCGAATGGAACATACATTCAAACAAGTTTCGTGAACGAGTAGAGCGACATCAGCACGGCAGCTTCCTTGCGGCTTTCACTGTCATGCATCATAACAAGCTTTTCTCGTCACTCCGCTTGACAACATACAAGGTTAAGCAAACACTCCAAGAAGATGCTTAGTGCAAGACCGCCATTGAACACGGTTTCGGGACATATCCTGAAGCGTAACTAACCACTGCGATATCTGATCGCGGGGGCACCAGCCTGGAAGACGCGCTGCGCCTACTTTGGAAAGGTTACTAGTAAGGGGTTTTAACTGCCTATGCCATGACGGTTTGGCCGCCCTGAGATTTACGCCAATCAGGATGTGGCGTCGCAAAAAGAATCTGTTTCGGAAGTCGGTGGCCCGGCATCCGTAAAACGTGACCCAGCCAGCGTAACCTACGCAGGTTGATCTGCTTCTCAATATCAACATTACTACCCAACAACTTATTTCGGAGAGCATCGGTGCGCATACGATTGTAACAGCTAACTCCTAGAATGCTGCGGAGACACCGGTTGTCAAATACTTGGAGACGCTGAATGTGTTCTTTGCGTAAGGTCCAGGTTTCGCACCCATATAGTAACACAGCCCGAACTGTCGCTTTATAGACTCTACCCTTGAGTAACAGAGATAGTCCTTTCTGACGCCAGAGGTGACCTAGGTTGCGGAATGCTACGGTCGCTTTAGAAATGCGTGCCGAGACCTCGTCATCTAACGATGCAGAATTATTGATACAACTACCGAGATACGTAAAACGATCTACAATTTCAAGAACCTGATTGTCAAGTAATAAAGTGCTGTTCGATATGTCGATGTCCTGCAGCAGAACACTGCACTTAGAGGGTGCAAAACGCATTCCAAATGCGGGCACAATACTAGATAGCTTGTTCAGTATCGCCTGTGCATCTGTGTACGAGTCGAAGAGCAGAACTATATCATCAGCATAATCCAAGTCAAGAAGCTTGACGCCTGGCATTATGTGAACTCCGAAATCTGGGGCACCATCTTTGCATAACTCCATAATTGCATCAATTACAAAATTGAACAAAAACGGAGAAATCGGGCATCCTTGTCGGACGCCGCTTGTGGTGTGGAATTTGGGTGAGACTTCGTTGTAAACCCTAACGCATCCGGATGTATGAGCATAAAGTGCACGTAGTATGTTGACATACTTTTGCGGAACGCCTTTGCATAGCAAGGTGTTAAACAGGACATTTCGATCGACTGAATCAAATGCTCCTTTGAAGTCTAAAAAGATGGCTATTGTCGGCTGTCGATAAGTGTGCCGCAGTTCTAAGATCCGTCGAAGAGTAAAAATGTGATCGACACAGCCTCTGCCAGGCCGGAAGCCAGCTTGCTGCTCTCGGATCTGTGATTCCCTATGCGATGTTAATCTTCGAAGACATATGGACGCTAATAATCTCGTAATGATGGGAGTGAGACTTATCCCACGATGATTAGAGCATGAGCTTCGCACACCTTTTTTAAATATAGGTATGATAACCGATTCGCCCCAACTCGGAGGGACGGATTCTGATAACCACACTTCACGGAGGAGATCGCCTAATGTGCTGATTAGGACTTGGCCACCTTCTTTGAACAAGACAGGTGGTATGTCATCGGGGCCAGCAGCTTTGAATCGTTTCATGGATTCGATACATTCTTTAATTTCTAAATCATTTGGGGGATCTAAGCTCACAGACCAAGGATCACATTGCTTCAAATGAGAGAAAGATTCTGTTGCAGGCGACCAGCTGAATTGTTCTTCAAAATGTTCGGCCCAACGCGAGAGGCGGCGATTCTTATTAGTGATAAGAGTACCGTCTATTTCAGCGATAGTCTCACTCACTCCTTTTTTCGTAGGCCCAGTCGATCGAATAAGTTGGAAGAGTTTTCGCACGTTACCCGCATTATTTGCTATTTCCATTTCTTCGACCTTATTTAGCCACCACCTTTCTCTGTCTAGTCTTAAGCTCCGTTTAAGTTCATTCCTCACGCGTCTACGCTCTGTGTTGTGTCCAGGACCATGAGGTATTTGGCGTCGCTGGTGAAGAATTTCTATAGAGCGCTGTGAAATCCAGTGGGACTTTTGGGTTGGTTGTGTAGTCTCACAGGCTGTTATTGCAGCGGCTCGCATAATCCCTGCTATTTTGTTCCACCTTTCATCGGCAGTTGCACACTGAGCAACTGGGAGTGAGTTACTTAAGGTGGTCCTATAAATGTCTTGAACTGCAGGCAGAGATAATTTTTCGACCACAATGCGTCTCCCATTCGAAGGCTTTGTACCGGAGAACTTTAACGAGAACCTACATCGCACAAGATCATGATCTGAATCTATGCAGGTATTCCAAAAGGAGCGGCAGTCCTCAATGCAACCTATCCAGCGAGCACTTATGGCGATATGGTCGATTTGGGCCGAAGGTTGGCTTCCATCCGGCGAGCGCCATGTGGTAATTTGACATCTTTTATGGCGAAAGGAAGTGCTGCTAATGAATAATCGAGATTGTGCACAGAATTGTATAAACCGTTCGCCATTATCTGTGCGTTGGCTTTCAAGACCAAACATGCCACCTAATTGTGATTCAGATGTATCTAAGCGACCCAGTCTGGCATTCATATCTCCCGCTAAGACAACAATATCGGAGCTTTTTGCACGTCGCAGAAGAGCATAAAGATCGTCGTAGAAGGCGTTCTTCTCGTCGTCGGAATTGGTGTTAGTCGGAGCGTAAGTTGCTACAATAAACAAGCATCTCTGATTAGAAGATTTTGAGTTTGGTCTAACATTAGTGGCTAGTCTAACTGCGCACATCCTGCTATTGCAAGGAATCCAATCGATTAAACAGGATTCGGCACGCGAATTCAGCACTATACCAACACCCGCCTGTCCTGAAATGGCAGCTACAGAATCACCAGAGCAGCGCAAAAATTAGCGAGTTGAAAGGTTTGGGGCAGTAAGTTCAGTAATTATAGACGGATCATATAAGCGCGTTTCCGATAAACAGCAATCATCAATAGATAGACTATCTAAGGTAGGAGCCAGTGCAGCTTGCTGGCCTATTTGTCTGAGAGTTCTGACATTCATGGCACTGATGTGAGCAGAGGTCCATGGTTTCAGAAAGTGATCTGTAAATTCGCAAACAGAAAATGTTCCAACATGTTCAGCGCGGTCTTTTCTAAAGCTGGGATTGACAGACGGAGAGTTGTTAAGAGTGGGTGGGGGAGGGGAAGGGTCAGAAACAGTTTGAAGAGTAGGGCCAGTAGTGCTTGTTTTTGCTTACCCGCCCTGCTGTATGCAGCAGGTAAGGCGACCCTCTTTATCGTGCGCGACGACCGATACACTATGGAGTTGGGTTATGTATTTATAGTCATGGTTTTATGCGGGCTGGGATACTGCCAGGTCGCCCATGCCTAGATAGGAGAACAATTAGGGTTCTCGACCAAAGCCTTTGGCCAAAAAGCCTGACCTCTATCCATTGACCTTCCTGGTATGAGTGACTCTGAAGGTGCTCGGAGAGCACCACCCAGCATAGCTCAATGGGTCATAGAGGTGCACAAACCATCGCACCACGTTAAGGTCCAGTCTCAGCGCGATGGAGTGTATACACAGCCAGAACAACACCTCTACGGTTGTTGACCAGCGTACAGGACAAGCCGATCGGCATGACCATTTTTAAGGCATCACACTGTCTCAAGGACCGATGACCGAGTGAACAGCCCTCGGCCGCATGATAGGAGGAAGCCCGCGACAGCTTGACACATAAAACCCGTAAACCGGGACAGACATGTTTCAGTGCATATCTACCTCCATGAATAATTTGCCACCGTTCGGACCATCAGATTACGTTCCACCAACATTCAAACTGCGAGACGATGACATTGTTACATTCGATTCACTATTAGCATGAACACCATTACACCGGTAACAAGCGCCGAATGGTAAACTGTCATACAACAACAACCCTTTAAGATGGGAAAGGGCAGGACGCACTAGGTTGAGGTGCTTAAACCTCAAGTCAAACACTCCTACAAGCTTGATGAACGAGTTGAGTGACAGCTTCCTTACAGCAATCATTGTCTTGCATCAGTTCAAGCTTTACCTTAAACCACTTGGCAGGCCAGAAGATTAATGAATAAACGAAGATTTAAGCGAGGTTGGGAGAATATGTTGTTTATATTTGTGACTACTCATCCGTGCCAAGCCCATCGAACTATTCACAAAGTTGATTACTGGACTCGAGTTTCGGTCTTATTTGAGCTCATCAGCAGTGCAAATCCTCCTCCACTTCGGGTGGGATTTGAACCCGCGACCATCACCATTGTACTCTCACGTCTTAACGACCTGGGCTACCGTCCACCGTTTGACTTATCGCAATTAAGCGTTTATGAACTGTTCTCCAGACTGGCACATTTGAATAGCTTTGTTTGCCCGACCAGTTCAGAAGGAGCCAGCAAAATCTGTTGTGGTCGCCTAACCGAACAGATCTCCGTGTCAGGTCCATTATGGACCGTCGTGATCAACTTTGTGAATAGTTCGATGGGCTTGGCACGGATGAGTAGTCACAAATATAATCAACGAAGATACCTACCACCAGACCGCCACTGAATCCGATTCTTTGCAATAGCTCTGAGATAAATTCGAATGAGAAACAAAAAAGCAAGCGGCCATATGCTCAGAATCGAGCAGCGTTTACTTAACCCACATCCATTACGCAAACACTAAACAAACGATTGAACAATTTCCACCACTGCGGCAAGTGCTTTCGCTAAGTAACGTGAAACGTACAGCAAAGCTGACCATAAAACCTAAGCGTAGATGGCCATCTACAAAGTATCCATCGTATCTTGAACATATCGTGGATGGACAGAGTGACTAATGCTGAAGTACTTTCAAAAGCTGGTCTACAGAGCATGTTCACCCCATTACGACAGCGCCGCCTGCGGCGGCTTGGTCGTGTCTACAGAACGGAAAATGGTCGTATTTCGAAAGATCTACTATATGGTGAGTTGCAATTAGGAAGTCGACCATTGGACAGACCGCACTTGCGGTATAAGGACGTTTGCAAAAGATATATGAAAGCTATTGGCATTGACCCCGCGAGTTGGGAAGAACTTGCTCTTGACCGCTCGCATTAGAGGCATTGTGTAAAGCGTCGTCTGCAATCTGGGGATGAGCAGATACAGCTCTTGGCTGCTGAACGTAGATCGCAACGCACGACATCGTTACCAGCGCTGTGGGAGAGATTGTTCCTCCCGAATCGGACTGTTTAGTCATTCGAAAAGCTGTAGAACATGAACATTCATGCGATTGCGATGTACATCCATGGTCGACATCGACCGAAGGAGGTCAACAGATGGCAGGGAGAGAAACACGGTTGACTGCAAGCGCATGATACGTTAAATTCGTTGCAAATGGAAAATTGATCCATCGATCATCGCACGTTAGATCATAACGAAAACAAAAAAGTTCCGATAAGAGGTCTGTATACAAAACTAAGATACTGTTGACATGTAGCAGATGGTCTAACCGGTCCCGAATGTCGCTACAATCCGAGAAAACGAAAACTTGCATCAACAGAGAGCGAAGATAGATAGACGGTTTGTAGCACAAACCCTCGCGGTCTCACAAAACGGAACAATCTTCGAACAGGCTGTGTCCGGTTTCCGGGACGGATGACATGAAGTTTAGGCGGAAGTTCTGCTGACTAATTGCACGACCACTGTGTGTGTCGGTAAATTTGGTAGCAATAAAAAAGAATGCCGTTTGGTAAACATGGAAAAGGAAGTCGGCTAAAATTGTTCTCTCAGTCGGCACTCGATACCCAGGTAATAAGTGTGTAGTTTTACTCGCGCAGAATCCATGAATTACTACAGGCAGCCTAGATAAATTCAGACGCACGATACCGTTTATTCGAGTTGCGAATAAATTAAGTACCGTCACACCGATACCAGCGAAATTCAGCAACAAGTAAGTGAAAATCGCTACCGAATACATAAAGATATTGCTAGATTAAGCTGAGGATTGTTCAGAAGAGGGAAAAGCATAGAAAAATTGCTAATTGGTGAGTCTTGTTGCACCTCGGCATGGCGAGGAGGATTGCGATGATTTTGTGACGTATGCAGGGAAAGTTAATAGAGCAAACACACAGACATCAACATGATGTCAATCACAAAGGAATGCCAAATTTGAAGCGCGATACTGCGTTGGTCGAACAAAGCCCCTGCCAAAACGAGCCGGTGTTATCCGTCAGACACCACAGTAGCCGTCAGATTGATCAACGAGGCGAACAAGACGCCAAGCCACCATCCAACTGTTGGCAATGTGGCGAATGGCATTTTGAGCGTTATTACCCATTCAAGAAACACTGATGTCAGAGGTGTAACAGAAAGGGACATAAAGAAATTTACTGCTGGGCTAGCTATTTTAGAAGGAAATCTGTGTTCAATCATTCCTATAATATGAATTATCAGTCCCATCCTGTCTTTTTAACCTTCCACAGGAATGTTAGAAGTCGACGGATTTATCTTACTATGACCCTAAATAGCACGCTCACCCGTTTTCAAGTTGACACTGCTTTTGACATCACTATCATATCGGAAGACACTTGGCGATCGGTTGGCAAACCAAACATCAATCCCACCAGTCATGTTGCATGCAGCGCATCTGGTGGAAGGTTAAATCTCTTGGGCCATATAGCCTGCTGTATTGTCTTTATAGACACAAAACTTCAAACACCAAACTTGAATCTCCTCGGTCTGGATTGGCTTGAAAATTTGAAGTTGCCATCTTCCAACGGATCATGAATACCATGCTTCAAGGATTACCCTCGACGATATAATCATAGACGGATCAAATGTGGATGAACTACGTGATCGTATAGAGGGTAGTTCTCAAACGCGTAAACGAATATGGCTCCCGTTTACGGGCCGAAAAATGTGAATTTTCATGGAATCTATACAATATCCAGGATTTATCATTGATCGTTATGGTTGACGACCAGACCCATGGAAAATTGATGACATTCAGAAGATGCCACCACCACATGTTATCCCAAAATTGCGATCATTCATCGGGTTGATCAGCCACTATGATGAATTTATACCATCAATGCATGAGTTACGCGGCCCTCTCAATGACCTACTGAAGAAGGATGTCCCTTGGATATACTGCTGCTGCTGTGCGGCTGGCTCCACGGGTGGATTAGCCGGCTTCATTGATGTCTCGGATCGCACCAGCCCACGCACGTCGATCGGAGGCGAGATCGTTGCAGATCGTGATCCAGTCTCGTTCCCACCTGCGAACTCCGTAGACGGTACGCAGACCCATTGAGACATCATCATGAAGTTTCTTGGGGGTAGTGTACAAGTGATGTCCCCAGCACCACTCGGTGTTTGTTCGAGTACACCTCTCTAGCCTTTGCACAGCCAAGTGCAACCTACAAGGCAGCAGGGAGTTGGCAGATAAACGCGCTGTGCGCCAGTTATCTACCTACGGGACTTCTCTCCGGATTTTTCCTCGGGGTTTTCTCCCGAAGCCTTTCCCGCAATCGGGTGACCCACAAGGCAGTGGGGGTTTGGGGTCAGGGTTTTCCTTCCCCTAGATGGATTGCCAGTAGCTGACGAGCTCCATCTGCCCGGAGCAAACTGGTTTTAAGGCGCCAGTCACCCGCCTTCGCCCCTTCTCCTGTCAGTAAGAGCAGTTCCGCCGGGCTTGTGAAAGCCACTCGTGCAGGCCAGGAGTTGGACTTGGTTGTCAGAGGCTATTTGAGACGCACGCCACGTGGGAGCATTTTATAGATAGTAGGTGGCTCATTCCTACTACCACCACCGGCTGTGACAACCTTTGGAACTTCCTTGGATATGGTCAGAAGAGACCCACCAAGCTTTCTAGAAGAGAAAATTGATGCTGACCTCAACCTTCTACAGACACATTAAGCCCCAAAGCTGCCAATCGTTCTAGCCTCGGACGCTTACAGCTACGGAATCGGTGCAGTTATCTCGCATGACTTCAAGGATGGAACCGAAAAAGCCATTGCTCACGCAGCACGATCACTCACTCTAGCTGAACGGAATTACAGACAAATCGAGAAAGAGACGCTTGTCATCATCTTCGAGGTCAAGAAGGTTCTTAAGATGCTGCTTGACCGGAAATTCAAACTGCTGACGGATCATAAACCGTTGTTTGCTATTTTTCATCAAAAGGGCATTCCTGTCTATACGGCAAACAGACTACAACGATGTTCAACGATACTGCTAGGCTATAAATTCCACTGGGAAAATCGGACAAGCCGATGCACTCTCAAGACTGATAACAGAGAGCCCTACAGAAGAAGACGCATTGGCCAAATCACCGACAAAGTGTGAACTGCACTCATGGCATACTTCCATTGAACCCTGGACAAGAATTCACATGGATTTCGCGGGCCCACTGAACGGAATCTCTTATCTCCTACTGGTGGAGTCACACAGCAAATGGCCAGAGATATTCCTCCCTCGTCAACACAACAACTCTGACAACAATTAGAAAGCTGCAAGAATTGTTCGCCCCATTTGGTTATCCAAAGACATTGGTGACCGAAAATAAAAGCCGATTCTCGTCACACCAAGTTCGAGTCATTTTGCCGACAACATGGAATAAAGTACATCCACACACCTTCATACCATCCACAATCAAACCGACAGGTGAAGAAGTTCGTGGACACTTTCAAGCGAGCATACTCAAAGCAACGGTGAAAGGTAATACGAAAGACGTTCTGTAGAATTCATTGATTGTCTACTGGATCACACCCAACCACAACGTACCTGGAGCCATATCACCACGGAATTCATGTTAAGGCAAACGCACAGAACAATCTCCAATCTCATGCGACCAAAACAGGGTGGAGAATGGCGATAAAAATCTCCCAATGGAAGCCCAATACAATAGACATCACGGTGCAGAACCCAGGAAATTCATTATCAGGCAGAACGTCCTTTTCAAGGATAAGATCAGATAAACCCAAGTAATCGTTAGCAAGATCATGGGGCACGTTTACTACGAGATAAGAACAAAAATGGGTACGGCATGCAAACAGACTGATGACGGGTGTAGAATGGATATTTCCGAGTACGCAGAAAAGTCCATTGGATATCCTATTGAGTGAAGTCCACTTCAGAACCCCAGAACAAGGAAAGCCAACGGAATGCAGACCGGCAAGGTGGACCGACCAAAGACGTATTCCAGTAATCCACACGCAAGTGGATCCAAAACTGAAGTGTTACTTACTTACTTTAATTTTGTGCGACTATCTCCTCCTGGAGGATGAGTCAGCTTCAATGAAGATTATTGGGAATTTGGGTAGAAAGCGTCGTCCCCAGCATCACTCGGCGTTTGTTCGAGTCAGCTTCTCTAGCCCTTGCACAACCAAGTGCAAGGCAGCAGGAAGTTGCCAGAAACAAGTGGTGTGCACCAACTAACCGTCTACCAGACTCTGTTCCAGGTTTTTACTCAGGGATTGCTCCTGAAGCCTTTCCCTCGATCGGGTATCCAGCAAGGCAGCGGAGTTTTAAAATCAGGGTTTTCCTTCCCTTATATGAAATGCCCTCCCTGGCTAACGAGCTCAATCTACCTGAAGCAAACTAGTTTTTAGGCGTTAGTCACTCGCCAAAGCCCTTTCTCCTGTTGGTAGAAGCAGTTCCGCCGGGCTCGTACAGGCCAGAAGCTGGACTTGGTTGTCAGAGGCTATTTGAGACGCGTGCCATATGAGAGCATTTTATAAACATTGGGAGCTTATCCCCACTGCCACCCCGGCTATGACAACCTTTGGAACCAAACTGAAGTGTTACCACAACAAAAGTCAAACGAGGTGTTGGCAGGGCACCCACTTAACGAATAGAACAAACCGGATTAACTGTTTGACGGAAGTTTGCAAAGGAGAAATTGCTTTAGACTGAGTTATGTGGTCTGATCAAAACGGGCGGCAAATCGTCATCCTCAGGGAGAGCACAACACCGGTAGCCTGTTCCGGATGCTTGACCACCATACGACCATGAAAAAAATGAAAACCCTAAAAGATTGGGAAGGGCGGGACTTGATAGCTACGGCAAATCGTCAGCAGTTTCGATAGCACACTGTGCCAGTTTACACAGCAAACTGTTACCTACAAGTCAGTTGTAATCGCTTTGGCATCATCATCATCATCATCATGGAACCAGACAAAGAAGCAGGAAAACCAGATAAGCAAACGTGTAGAGAAACAGAACCAGCAAGCGGAAAATGTAAAGCACCTTGTTTTTTGTAATTTTACTGCATGCGATAGTGTGACAATTTAACAGAAGGAACTTCTGTTCGAACAACCAGACACGAGATGTAATAAAAGTCCAAGCAGTCATTTTATTGAAAAACGTACAACTGAGTCAGGTTCGACCGAGTTCGTTACGATGGTATGCCTAAAGAATATTGTCGGTAAACGGGGTTCAGCAATACATCGAATTGTAAGTGTTGTAGGAAACTGTTGCTCACAAATAGAACTGCAATGTGTTGCACAATGGAAACTGATCGAGTGTCCAATTGCCGTCAGTGATCCCAAAGAGGAGAGAGCGCAATACTCATCAATCACAAAAAGGGACACTTTTTACCCCAAAACATACCTCAACCACCTTCAAAGCGGCTATCCGGTAATCCTCATTTTTAGTAAAGCGCCAAAGGTAGAAGTAACTCTCCACCGTCTCCGGACGTTGCAAATACGCGCGACTGTTCTTCTTGATAGAGACCGCCTCGATTTTGTTCGTAAAGTCGAACACCTCGGGTCCCAATTTGTTCGGACTATTCTCGTAGCTCAGATTGCAAGTGTGCGTGATCTCAACCGCCCGTTGGAACCAGACATCCTTTGGGTCTTGTGAACCAAGCGCGAGCATTCCGCCTGAAGCGAAACAACCAGAGAATTCGATCAACATGCAATAGAGATCGGAGGATCACGAACAGAGACTGCTAGATAATTGTAACAAACACCCGTTTGATCACGTTTTCAAAATGGTTCACACGACGTCAAATGCAAAACAAGCTGCGTTATTAAAGGAAATTTTACTCGGATTGTGAGAAACGCAGTTTTAATCTTCAGAACCGCACTTGATGAGGTAGAAGGACAACGGAAGAAATTCCATTGGACACCGGAACTAATCTTGCTGTCTCTAGGTAACGAGGGCTACTCGCCTGAAACTGGTAATGCAGTATGAACGATAGAGATGTGCGCAACATATACGATTGTAATCAATAAACGAGTGTCGAATGCCACTTAAAGCATGACGAAACAACGAGCACATCAACTCACCGACAAAGCAAGCCAAATGTTCCATGGAATTGGACACAGTGCCCTGATTGTAAGTGCCCACGTACAAATTACCAGCGTAGCTCCGCCTGAATAGACCATTTTTGAGAAAGGCCTCCATGGAACTGTTGTACAACGCCCATGCTTCCGTGTCTGCGTGGTCGGTCCGAATCCATTCCTTGAGCAGGTACTCATAGAACGAATCACCGAGCGCTCCCAGGCTGGCCACATTTCCACACCATTTGGCCTGATCTGGATCCACATAGTTGTAGAACAGACCGTTTGGGCGAGGAATGGATATTATGGATTGCCGAATGCGATCAACCTACAGTGCACACGGTGTAAATTAGTTTACAGGCTTTGTGATTGAGAAAAGCGTGATGGCATACGATGTGATGTTAAAATAAGTGAAAATTGTCACGCACACACTACAAGCCGTACTATGGTAACACTGCAAAAGTCATGTGTGAGCATACGGCGCCCAGTATAAATGTATAAGGTGCTTTATCGATAGGGAGCTCTGATTATACACAACATCATTGTGAGTAAGCCCAACATTGTACAACAAGAGCAGATACAACCCAGAAATGTGTATCCTCATCCAGACGACCAGTGGTGATATAAGGTTCCAAGGTTGTCACAGCCAGGGGTGGCAGTGGGGATGAGCTCTTACTGTCTATAAAATGCTCCCATATGGCGTGCGTCTCAAACAGCCTCTGACAACCAAAGCCCAGCACGTCGCAGAACTGCTTCTACTGACAGGAGAAGGGGCGGAGGCGGATGACTGGCGCCTCAAAACCAGTTTGCTCCGGGCAGATGGATCTCGTCAGCCTGGGAGGGCAGTCCATCTAAGGGAAGGAAAACCTTGATTCCAAACCTCATATATATTTGAGCGGGGCCTTTGAATCGGCCGTGCTCAAATAACTTTTTCTACGCATTTTTATTTTTTTAAATCCACATGGAACCCTTTTGTTTTTATAAACCTTTTAACATATTTCTATGTAATCGAAGGACGTTAGATGCCCCGCACGCTTTAAATGCTGTGCAATTTTTTTAAAAATGAGGGATTTGCTGCGCCGGTCAGAAAAATGGAAAAGAAAACTTGTGCATGTGGATTTTTACAATTCGTCAACTTCCATCACAACGCTTAATACCGGTGTAGACGAAATCGAACTTTTTTGGAATTGAATGTAACTGACAATCTCAAATTTTCCAATTAAACTTCAACTCTTCTGTCATATTCATTATTCGCATTAAAAACTTGTGTGGTTAAATTCATTTGATTCGCTGAAAATTTCTATTAACGAATAAAGCCTTCTTCTTCTTCTTGCGGCATACCCGATTGCGGGAAAGGCTTCGGGAGTGAACCCTGGGGAAAAATCCTTGCTGCCTTGCAGGTTGCACCTGGTCGTGCAAAGGCTAGAGAGGCGTACTCGAACAATCGCCGAGGCACTTCGAGAGAGGCGTTAGAACCCTCAAAATGGTCACCGGCTCTCGCGAAGAGAAAAAAACCGCTGCCTTTCGGGAAGACTTTTGAGTCAAAGGCTCCGGGTGGGGTACCCTAAGCTAACCCCCTACTTCGGCCTTGGCAACCGGGTAGTATGTCGCCTTCAACAAGAACCATGGAACCTACTTCAACTTCATCATGTACCCTCTTCATGGTATACTTGTTGGCACATCGTCTGTAAAGACTGATATAAGGATGACATGCCTGCCTTTCAAACATCAGAGAAAATGTCCCTATTATCACGGATAGCATGATACTAGTAACAAGTACCGAAGAGTCAACTCAACTCAAACAACCATGAGACGATCTAAAAGGGTGGGGCCTAAAAAGCTTAGGACCCTGTAGTAGATTAGGCATGAACACACTTGATCGAGGTGCACAACAACGAAAAAATGCAATTTACTCCAGTTACCCACTATGAGCCTCCAGGGAAAACCAGTAGCCGTTATTCATACCAAACCCAAGTATGCCATCCACTGAGTCGTTCCTCAACCATAAAGTGGTTCAGTATACCAGTTTCTATCATTAACTCCCACGCCTTTATTCGTAAGCAATGTGGTTTTTCTTTATCAAACCACTGAGAGAATTTCGGGTAAGCGCTTCACAACACAAGGTAGTGTGTGGATGGAATGACTACACCGGCTAAGCTATCGCAACGAATTTCTCGACTAACGTCGGTGGTACCTTTTACAGAATCAGGGCACAGCGCACTTTCCACAAGGGGCAACTGTGGAGGAGATCGAACTTTTCGAAACCATTAGAACAGGAACACTTTAAGGAAAGCATAAGCATCATGAAATGTACACGTGGTGAAAGCTTCCAAAAGGTCCATGCTGACGATGCCATCTAGTTGGTGGACGAGCTCGAAGGACACCAACAACGGAACATCATTTTCCTGAGCGACAAGTTGTCTTGTTCAATTCCAAAAAGTGGGCGGTGTTATCAAATCTTGAGCAACCACAAAAGTGTACTTGATGTCTGAAAACCACACACACACAGTCATTAGGCCTAAAACAGATAAGTCGAGAGATTGAGAGGCAAATGCACGACCCGAGACTAAAGCATGTTCGGATAGGTTTACAGCTCCCACATTGCCCAGATTAAACACTTGTATCGCGTAACGGATGTACAACAGTGTGACGAAATGACTAATCAACGGTTAAGCTTGCGATAAATCACACATCCTACGTAAGTCAAACATCAGCGAAGAAGAAGGATTGGCGACCTGACCCAGCGTGAACAATCACAACACGATAGACAGAAGCGCAACGGAATCGGTAACGTCGAGATAAGACTGATAGAATGCGGGCAGTTACCTTAGAGATCACGGGTTAACAAAAAATTCAATTAAGAATGCATAAGTTAAGGAGGCAGCGCTTTCAAAAAAGAAGTGTCCTCAAGCGAGAGAGACAAAAATATTTTTTATATAACAGCATGAGACGAAAATGGAAAATTGAACGAGATCTGGAAAAATCATTAAATGAGAAAAAATAGACAAAAACACCTTTAAAATCAAGAAAGATCGCTATAGTTGGCGTAGGGATGTTCTAGGGCTTGTCGAAGAGTCAATATGTGATCGACACAGCATCTACCGGGACGAAATCCTGCTTGCTGATCACGATTGTGTAAGGCGCCGAAGACATACTGACGCAAGAAGACGGGTAATGACGGAAGTAAGGCTTATTCCCATGTTGATAGAGCATGAAACACGCGCACTTTTTTGAAAATAGTTATGATTATAGATTCTCCCAAACACATGGGAATAGTTTCTGTGTCCCATAACTGGCGTGAAAAGGTTATCTGTAGTGCTTACTAGAATATTGTAACCCTCCTTAAACATAACCGGGGCCAGTCCACTAGGACCAGCTGCTTTGAATCTTTTTATTGACTCATTACCGAACTTGATTTTTGCTTCGCTCAATGGCGTCAAATCAACTGACCAGGGTTCACACCCAGACAATGAACCATCCGCTGCTGGCCAGCTAAATTGTTCATGAAAATGCTCCGCCCAACGAGACAATCGGCCCCCTTTGTTAGTGATTAAGGCACCGTCGTTCTCCGTGATTGTCTCGCTAACTTCAATGGTTTTAGAACCTGTAGATCGAATTAGCTGAAACACTTTTCGGATGTTAAGCGAATTGCTGGTTACCCTCTTTTCCCGAAGTTTTTGCAGCGACCACGCTTCTCAATATGATCGAATGCTACGCTTTGGATTAGATCTGACGCGTCTTCGTTCTGCATTGTATTGCGAACCAGAAGAAATCCTTCGCCTTTCATCTAGTAATAGAAGGGTAGCCAGTGAAATCCAATGGGACCTTCTGCTATAGGCGAGACTGCCACATACCGACTCCACGGCATCGTGCGTTACGATAACATTCGTTGCTGCTGTGTGTGATATTTTCGGACACCACAGTGAGAATATTATCTACAAAACCGCCGCGATATGCGTTCTGAATGGTAGGATCCGAAAGCTTATCGAAAGCTATGCGCTTGGAGATGACTGTCTATGGACCAGAGAATTTTAATGCAAATCTCGAACGAAGAAGTGCGTGACCAGAATCTACACTGGTGTTCCAAAACGAGCGACAGACTTTAATGCAGCCTCTCCATCTAGCGCTTATGGCGAGATGGTCAATTTGTGCCCATGGCTGATCATCGTTAGGCGGACGCCAAGTTGAAAACTGCCGCTTTTTATGCCTAAGCAAAGTGTAGTACGTAGCTAAGATTAAGGATACGAACAACGAAAACCAATCTAAACGAGAATCCATATTGGCGCGCGTGTCTATGACACATAAACCACGACCGGTTTCGTTCAGTTTGCACTCATTAGGCAGAGGCAGTATGATCAGTATCCCCATGCACTTAAATAGCGGCGAGATAGTAAACAAGCTTTGTCGCACGGATGTGCAATCGTGCAGTACTTTGTGCTGTGCGGCTAACATCGTGCTAAATTGATTGGCTAGAGGTAGTGAGCTGCATGCTGAAACAGGCTGGAGTCTGGCTACCATTTGCTGTTCTCTTTTCTTCCTCATATCTGTCTAGGCCTGGGCAACCTGACAGTATCTTCGCCCACGTTCAGTCTCTGACTGTGCGGCACTTTGCCTGGATCAGGCTTGTGCTTTCTTACCTCATCAAGCTTTAAGGCTGTAAGTCCCTGTTGGATAAGGTTGTTTGGAAGTGTATGCAAATACGTGTTTTTGTTTCAAGACCATTGTTCAAACTCCATCCGAATGTATGTGGACACGTGATTCATCGGTCGTGCCAACCTTATCCAACACGGTGACTTTCAAGGTCAAACAATGTTCATTATTCTTCGGCTGTTTCTAGGCATTCGGATGCAGATCCTGATGGAATATGCTTCAATCCCATGGGTCTAATGTCATCTGCATGTGTGTGGGCAAATGTGATTGAACAGGTGGGCCGTACCAAACTAACCCAAGCTCAAACGTTGAAAATCCACGTAATGTATTTTTAGCACAAACTGTATTGTCTGACCAAAAAGAAAGTAGTTCCCTAAATGACATCATCATCATCATCATCAAGCTTAAATGGTCACTGGAAGACATGAACCATCGCGTCGCTTTTGGGTCGTGTCTCAGTGCAAGAGTAGGAGCTCGAATCAGGTGGCGGATGAAATTTATTAGTCGACAGTCCTGCACGACTACCATGCCATATCAATTTTACGTGATTCACCCAGCTCAAAATAAGTAATAAAACATCGAAGTAGCATTGTTGGAGCTTCGACCAAAACACGGTACAATCAGGACATACGCGTGCCGTTCGGTATACGCTAAATGACTATTTGCATAGAACACTGAGCTTTGGTCGTTACACAGATAAACAAAAGACTCTGTCAATATTGACAACGTTACCATATGAACAAATGACGTAAAGCAATGCTGCGAGTCGGGTAGCAGCTGTTTGAGACAAAAATAAAAGAGAATTATTCGATGGCACCCATTACCGAAAGTAACGTGAGAATAGAATGTACAAAGTAGTTTATCCATCGAGATATAAAGACTGCGTTACGTCATTCGGAAATAATCGCAATCGATATAGATCGGAACGATAAAAGAAGTTGTGATCATGCTCGATTTTAACGAAAACAAAACGCTTACGGGAATCCAGTTAACAAAACACGGACATATTACACCCAGCACGTTAACGGTGTGGTTACTTCAAGGATGAAGCATGAAGTCAAAGTGGGTAACTTGCTAAAACGTCACCATATATACACTCAAATCTCGGTACTATGCCACCTCGTTACCATGCCACTCTCGCTACTATGCCACTTTTGCTCCGTCCCGACAAAATTCAATACAAAATAAATTTACTATGCCACTTCCTACTCTCGTTACTATGCCACTATTTTGTGACTATATAAAAGTGCATTTTTGAGCATTTTACACATATAGTCAGCCGGTTTCAGGGTCAAACACGCGATGTTTCTCCCTGACGCCAGCTACAACAAGCCAATCACCTCACACACAACGACAAGCCTCTTTCCTACTCTTGCTTTAAGTATCGATAGATAGACCCACGAAAGCGCGTGCACAAACAGACATCCACAACAGTGACATCGTTATTTTTCAAACTATTCAGCCCATAATGTCAGCTTAAAAACGCAAGCGAACCGACTTTCCGCTGAAGCAGAAGTTCGAGATCATCGATGCTGCGAAGAAGGAGCCGAATCAGTCCAAGTTGGCGAGGGAGATTAGCAAGAAATGGGGCGTCGAAGTTAAGAGAACCACCGTGAAGGGCATTCTCAGCAAGAAGGATGCAATTGAAGCTGCAATCAAAGCTGGAGTTCCATCGAAGCGCATGAAGCTGACGCAGCCTCACGACCCGAAGTTTGAGGAGGGAGTGCTGATGTGGCTGAAGCAAGCAAGAGGACTGAATCTGCCTGTCAGCGGCGATCTGATCAAGGAGAAGGCGATAAAACTGGCCGAGCTGATGCACATCCCAGACTTCATGGCGAGCGACGGTTGGTTAGACAGCTTCAAGAAGCGCAATGGCATCACGTTCAAGACAATGCAGGGCGAAGCTAGAGCGGTGGATTCCTAATTCCTTATTGATTGGCAGTAGCAGGTTCTCCGGCCCTTACTCAGGCAGTTCTCTGTAGATGATGTCTACAACCTGGACGAGACTGATGCAAGCGTGTGATCGGCTAGACAACGAGATGAATGAGATCCGACGAAAGAAGATGCGTCAGCCGACGATTTCTAAGAGCTTTGGACTGCTCGATTGAGCAAATAAATGATGGACTTGAGAATATTAGCTAGTTTTTACAAACCCTCATTACTATGCCATCTCTTGCTCGGTCCACAACAGTGGAGTGTGCATAGATACTCTCATATCGGAGATCCTTCATCACATACGGCTTAAGATATCTTTGTCAAAGGGATTTTGCCAATGGTTTATTTAGGACACATTCATCTGAATTCTATTTCATGTGTTTCGTAGTGTACTGTCTAATTTGATGTAATATTCTCAATCAGCCGTCAGTGAATACCGCGGAAAAAATATGGTCCTTTCTAAGCGTTCGGACGCTTGATCCAAAATCACCATGATTTTGTTTTCAAAAGCTGTTGTGCGTTTTGCGAATCATGCCAAACAGTGGTTTCACAATGGAACCCTATTTATCACTTCATATTCTGCATTTATTTATCAAGAGTTTATGCTGACTACAGCATATACGCGTTTATTGACTTGATTAGCTCAACGACACCAAACCATCTGATTTGTACTTTAACTGGTGGTACCCGTATTGATCCCTCGGTAATTTTTAGTATACTCGCATCTGTGATTGCTTTTTATCATTTCACAGATGCCTTATAACACTGAGTGAGAGTCAACCTTAATTTTCAGAATTTTGTTCATTCTAGTCTTTCAGCAGAACGAATGATATCTTATTCACGATCTCAAGCACCTTCAGTTTTCCACTGCAGACCATGGTAATTTCTTATGCCTACTTTTCATTTGCTCACGTGTCCATGAGTCGTTATCGCTTTATGTTTCAGAGGTTCGAAACTTTACAGTAGCGTATACTTGCTCTGGTATCTGACCATGGTGATTCCCGTGAGTATTGAAAACAAGCTTACTTTCATGGAAGTTCTTTCTGATCACGTACTAATTCTACTTGAAATATATCTTCTTCGGATGCTAGTAACTCGGCGTTTAATGCAACGTAAGTCCCTCACTATCATCACCATATTTTTCCTTTATATACGTAGTTGTTTTGCTAAAATCGCTTCCCTATTACAGGTAATACTAAACTGATTCTCACATACTTATTCAGTCCAACTCCTACAGATGTCCGGCGCGCCCAGCCGATAGCTAATACCATAGTCCGAAGTCCGACATATATCTATATGTATACTTGAATCTCTTGACTCTAGCCTGCGATGATTTGCGTACCTCCATGACTCAGCGTGCATGCATAACTCTAGCTGGTTCAAGTGGCTGTTTGGTCCTTCCAACTTACTCTAGTCGTACCATTTACACTTGTCTAGTAACAATGGTGCCACGGTATCTGTTGAAGCTGATGTCGAAATCGATTTTGAGTTGCATCGTTGAGGTCGCACTGTAATATTTGATCCCAGTCGACAGCCGCTTTTGTGCAGTAAGACTAGAGTGTTCGTGCAAGACAGGCCGATGTCACCATAATTGCCGCAACCTGCTAGTGGTTGCTGCCTACGCAACCAGTGAAACTGTTTCGTGAGTCTTGGAGTTCCCGAGAAGTGATTATATTTTAAAAGCATTATATTGCCTAACCTCGTGTATGGACAGCCCTCATCCCCCCGTTCAGTATCTCCAGTTGGATGCTGCATTGTTGTCCTAAGGAACGCTTTTGCTGGTCTAAGGTGCGCGAGAGTTGAAATTGTGTCGTATGCGCGTATGTGGATTGGCCATCGGTAGTGAGCTGCATGCTGAAACACGCTGGAGTCTCACAATCATTTCTATTTCTCCCTCATATCTGTCTAGTCCTGGGCAACCTGACAGTATCTTCGCCCAAGTGCAGTCTCTGACTGTGCGGCACTTTGCCTGGATCAGGCTTGTGCTTTCATTTTATATCATACCATGTGGATGGCATCACTCATGTATCTCGAATGAGGCGCTCGTTGCAACAGAAAGCTGTCAGCAGAGAATAAAACGGACAGGTAGTTCAAATTACGAAAAAAGAACAATTTGAATTACGAAAACGAAAATAGTCTGACGCGATTGACGAAACTGACCAGTTCTGCATAAGTCGGATCCCCAGTCAACTCTGACAGGTATTTGAACTCCATATGCAATGTGCCAGCCTCCGCTAAAATCGCACACCGATTTCGACTCCAACTGAACATTTGACGTCGGCCACTGGAAGGGAAACGAAACGGGAAACGGTTATTGAGCTCAATTTACGATCGTGAAAACCTGTTTGGGGCTGGTTGTACTCATCAGGCATGAACCATATAGTCTCAAATAGCCTCTGACAACCGAGTCCAGCTCCTGGCTTGCACGAGTGGCTCCTCGAGCCGGCGGAACCGCTTCTACCAACAAGAGAAGGGGCGAAGGCGAGTGACTGACGCCTGAAAACCAGTTTGCTTCGGGCAGATGGAGCTCGTTAGCCTGGGAGGGCATTTCATTTACTGGAAGAAAAACCCTGATTTTAAACCTCCGCTGCCTTGCGGGTTACCCGTTCGCGGGAAATGCTTCGGGAGAAAACCCTGAGGAAAAACCTGGAACAGAGTCTGGTAGACGGTTAGTTGATGCACACCACCTCTTTCTGGCAACTCCCTGCTGCCTTGCAGGTCGTACTTGGTTGTGCAAAGGCTAGAGAAGCTGACTCGAACAAACGCCGAGTGGTGCTGGGGACGCCTCTTTGTACCCAAATCCCCAAGAACCTTCATTGAAGCCGACTCATCCTCCAGGAGAAGATAGTCGCACAAAATAAATAATAAATAAAACCATATAGTCAAGATCCCTGTGCCATAAGAGCCAAACGTGCACACTCGGTGAAGGAAATATGAACGCGTTTAGGTTGTAAATGATTAGTAATAAAGAAAGAGTTTTATCTGTTCCTAGCACCATCAGGCACACGCAATTTGCTCAAGGTTGGCGACCTTCAACACAACGCACAGAGACACATTGTCCAGGCGCTACTTTTACCCAACAGTTGGTTTTGAAGTCCAGCAAGGTCTACCATACGTATTGCCTCCAAGTTTCTGTTATTAAAGGCCGCGAATACTAGTGCGGCAAAAGTAAGCCTCAAAATGACGTCAAGAAAACACACCGGTCAATATCACGAGAATGAACCATTGGAGTTCCGCGACTGAGTTCTTCCTTGATTGGAAAATCTTGCCATGACATTAATGGTCATCTCTATCCACCATGGCTGAGGGAATGTACGTATTGAACTAAGTTAAACCATGTCCATATCGCTTGATCGTAGACGGCTTAGCATGGACAAGAAAGCAGTTCGGTATTGCCTTGTCACGACGAGGTGAATTGTCATGAGTGGATTGAACTTATGAACTTTTGTTGAATGAGGATGGCACGACTAACCGTTTCAATCCCGTGCCCACACGCGAAGATAAGGTAAACCAATGAGCTTGAAAAAATCTGTATTAGCTTGCATTTCCATCAGACTCACTACGGTCGGTTTTGTGCTGTTTGCAGTCACCAGGTTTGGCATGGTATGAAAGCACAAGCCAGGCAAAGTGCCGCACAGTCATAGACTGCACGTGGGCTAAGATACTGTCAGGTTGCCCATGCCTCGACAGATATGAGGGAGAAATAGAAATGGTTGTGGGACTCCAGCGAGTTTCAGCATGCAGCTCACTACCGTTGGCCAATCAATTTAGCACGATGTTAGCCGTACAGCACAGAAACGCTGCACGATTGCACATCCGTGCACGGTGATTACCATCAAGACCTAAAAACGCGGGTAGGGTCCACAAACTGATGGACTGCTGATTACTATTACAAGTATTCGAGGACAAACCTGATGGAAATTAGGCTTGATAGAAATTGTTGGAAAACAAATGAATATTGATGTACAGAATTCCCAACGTGATGTATGATGAACGGTACACCAACTGTCACCGGAGTGTAATGATGCCCAAGGTTTCTAGCGTGAATAATGGATCATTCATTCGTAAGTGAGACAAAGTTGTCCAAGTTGAGTAGTCAGTTCTAGATGGTGAATAGGGTTTGGTGTTTGATCTATTGTCAAACTTTTAATATCATAACCGAAATCTCTACAACCGGTTCCAATGACATCGGACTGTTGCAAATACTGATACGAGAAAGTCGAAAACAGACTTAGTGCCATTAGATGCACAATCGTGAACAGTGAGTGCTCCAATATGAAATCGTGATAGCAAACAATAATGACAGGAGATAAAACAATCAAAGCGGAATAACGCATGGAAATCTGACGTTCTTTGATATAAGGTAGACGCAAAAAAGTCTAACTTGTATTCCACAACTGCTTCTGGTCGGACTATGCCTACTTGATGAGCGTAAATAGTAAAAACCATCATCATTCACACACTAGGAATAAACGCTTACATCTCGAATGAAACATGCATGCAATCAAAATTTGTGTACCAGTTGTGTGACGCGAACGCGGCATTTTCATCGCGGCTTTTACACTCAGTGACCATAACCGGCGTCACACCACCGGACAACACACAAGATTAGCCGAACACTCCAGGGAGATGCATACACCACGAACACCACTAAGCACCATTCCGAGGTGTAACTCTGACCGTGAGTAGCTAATGCATGACCTCCAAACTGAACGATGGTTCGCTGTAAAGTCTTTCGTCCGATTGGTGTTGTTTGCATGATCTGATCACTACTATGGAGAGTTGAGTTACGCACCAAATAGTTTCACAAAACTGGTCGTGAGATATATGCACGAATGCAATTGAAAAGTGTAAAAACAGAATCAACAATGCACGCCATTTTGAGCAGCGAAATGGTGGGTTTCCATGTTAATCACATTTTCTATCCGCTCTGCCATCTTTGAAAACAAATAAAGTTTCCAAAGTAATGTGTTGCTCACATCCCCCGCACTTACACACCACTACCGGTTTCTGGTTGTTTGCCGTCATCAGGTGGAGACAGTAAAATTAGGTTCAGTGAGCCTTGAAATAATGGATAAGTGGTAAACAAGGTTATACTTGAAGGCCGCTGTTACATAGGGTTTGTGCAACGAACCACGATGTTTAAACACAGAATCACAAAGGGATTCTTGGTCAAGGCGGTTATGGATGACCAAAGTGATGTGTTGCTCACACCCCCGCACTTACACACCACTACCGGTTTCTGGCTGTTCCCCATAATAACAATGAATGCTTTCACAATCAGTTCTACGAGATTATTGTGTAAGAATTAAAAACAAACAGCGTTGATTTTTTAATTCAACATGCCGATTTGTCGAGCATGTGCGAGCTACCAAAACGAAGCATTACAATAAGCATACCAAACGCTATCAAAGAGGGACGCTCAAATTGCCGCGATTGTACACTAGATGAACAAAAAACACAATCGCATGTAGTGAAACTGAAAAAACAAGCTGCTTTTGCGCATTTTATTTTGCATATTCTGCTTGCCTGCTTTCCCTTTTTCACGCGCTTGCTTATCTGCTTTTCCTGATTCATTTTGCATGGCACTTTGTCTGGCTCCAGACTTGTGCTTCCTCATGATAATGATGATGAATGAGTGTTCTTACGGCAATGCATAGTATAATCCACGTTGACATGAATGAAACCAAATCGACAATGAGACGAAACTGCCTTCACCCCCTTTAAGCTGTTGACAATTAATACAATACGCCGTTAACCATACAAGACTATACTTATGCACGGATGTGCAATTGTGCAGTACTTTGTGCTGTGCACCTAACACCATGCTAAATTAATTGGTCAGAAGTAGTGAGCTGCATGCTGAAACACGCTGGAGTCTCACTACCATTTCCTATTCTTTTTTCTTCCTCATATCTGTCTAGGCCTGGGCAACCTGACAGTATCTTAACCCACGTGCAGTCTCTGACTGTGCCGCACTTTGCCTGGATCAGACTTGTGCTTTCATACCATACCGTCGATTGCCATGTAACACTTTCGATAGGACTTTTGTACCACTACCAAACTAGCGGTGTACCGATAGTGTAAACACATGCGCTGTGTGGTTCGCGTGCAGGTGTTCGACGCGCGGTCAGTCTAGACGCGATTCGGGCAAAAACACGGCGACAAAGCAGACCGACGGTAGTAGTAGTAAAACGATCGATACGCAGGATTCGTAACAAGAATGTACCAAACAATTTGATGGTGCAATGAAAGGATGCACACCTGCCGGACGGATGGAAATGTGCTAGTAGAGCCAAGCGGTTGAGAAATAAAATGGGTGCCGATATTAAAAGAAAAATAATGACTCCGCCCCGGCACCCAGCTGAGAAGACGCCTTGTGCAGGCGCAAAGGGAGATAAACCACTGCGCCGAGAAGTCAACTTTCGTATATTCTCACCCTGGATTGCACAAAGAAATCCATTATTAAGCATTGGTTGACCGTTACAGCTATCCCCAGGGTGTGCACTTTGGAAAGTACTCAAATTGACGTCCGCATTTTATCCACATGCGAAATGGGTCCGGGGTATGTATGAAAGCACAAGCCTGATGAAGGCAAAGTGCCGTACAGTCAGAGACTGCACGAAGATACTGTCAGGTTGCCCAGCCTTGATTTTGTACAGCGGGAGATGACAGCGAGAATATCTTTGGCAATTTCACAGCGAAATGACGATTAACTAAGATTTTACCAGTTATGTTTTGCGTGCGAAATAAGACCTACCAAATCCAACCGTTATCAGGTATTCGAGATCTGGGCCTCATTACATACTCTTTTCACAGTTCAGGCTTCAAACGCATTTAGAAAAGCCCATCGAATTGCAAATCTATTCTTGAGCCTCAGTGACAAGTCACTATGACGCTTGCGTGAAAATCGGTATGATTACCGCTTCGGCTCAACTGTGGTAAGGAGATTCGATCTCCAAACTGGACGGAAAACATCACTTATTATACGTGGTATGGATTTTCAAGCCGGGTTCAGGCGCCTTAAATCTTCTAACTGACCTTCGCCTGGGGTGGTGATTCAAAACACGAATTGAATTGAACTTCCCGAATAGAACAACAGTATCAGTCCTCTACGAGCGTCACAAACCGAGCAGAATTCATTGTAAATATTTCGATTGCAGTATGTCGGGGATACGCGACGAGTAAGGACCAGCCTATTGGCCACATCCTGATACGCTCGGACGCTGAACTAACCAGGGTGACACTATTGCCGACACGCTGCGCAGAATGGCGTTGTCGTAGCGGAGGACACCGTGAGATCGGATGTGGAGCAGCTTGGTCTACAATCAGTATACGGAT
Organism: Atriophallophorus winterbourni; assembly: GCA_013407085.1. Taxonomy (NCBI): domain Eukaryota; kingdom Metazoa; phylum Platyhelminthes; class Trematoda; order Plagiorchiida; family Microphallidae; genus Atriophallophorus; species Atriophallophorus winterbourni. Next base: position 23,735 of record JACCGJ010000290.1, on the reverse strand, counting down.
GGCTTAGAATCCCCGCGCGGATCTCGTTTCTAACCGCCTAGCGTGGGTAGCTGCAATTCGTGACGTCAACAAAGCCGACTCATCCTCCATGAGGAGATAGTCGCACAAAAGTAATAGTAATGTAAAAAAAAACTGTGCTAGCTAGTCGCATGGAAATCCTGTCAAAAAGGAAGTTCCGACGCACGAGCATAAAGGTATACTAACGGTGTTCGGTCACTTAATTGCCAGACACTTAATCACTGACACTTATTCCCCAGACATTTAATCGCCAAGTCACTTCATCCCCAGTCAATTAATCTTCAGTTTTTAAATGTGTGCAATGACTCTTGAATGTGGTACAAGTAGCACAGTTCGAAGGACATTAATTTACATGGGAAACGAGTTTGGGTTCGATAAGAGAAAACTTGGCACCAGCTATATTTCCACCTGAATCCTGGAATAAGTATGAAGACGCAAATAGTGGTGTTGCCCGAACAAATAATGCTCTAGAAGGCTGAGATCATGCATTACAGTCACTCTTTTCTTGCCAACATCCCACCATGTGGACATTTCTTAACGGTTTGCGAAACGATTACCGACAGCATATGGCAAGCAAGTGCTGGGGTTCATATCAAACAGAAGAAGAAGTATGCTGAGATATGCGCCAGGACATCTCAAGCAATTCAGCGATACTCAACTACGAAAAGATTGACGTTCTCAAAATCAATTGCATATATCTCCCGCTAAATAAATTCATTTATACGTATTCTGCATTCTTCAGAAGTTATCAAACTAGGGATTAAGTGACTGAAGATTAATTGACTGGGAATGAAGTGACTTGGTGATTCAATGTCAGTAAACCATACTAACACCTCTTTTGACTGGAAAGCACATCAAAGGAGCAGCACCAAACCACTCATAACACAAAAGGTGGATGCACTCGGCACTCTTATCAGTGGCGCATCATACAAATTTGGCTAACAATTCCATATTTTCAACAAAACACTTGATTAGAGCGGTATTTCATAGCCAGCCCTAAAAAACATGCGTAAGAACATCCGGAAATGGGTCAGCTCGACATCACGTGATTAAACTGGCGCGTTTGATATCAACGTCTGCCATTACGTTAGTTGCGCTCAAGATGTTCCTGTCAAGTCGCGAAGCTCATTGTGAGGTGAATTCCAGCAACACGATACTTATGCACTGGTTTTGACCACGGTTACTTGCATGATGGTCAACAAAGCATGTCCACCCTACTACAACAGCGCCGCCTGTGGTGGCTTGGTCATGTCGACAGAATGGAAAATGGTCGTATTCCGAAAGATCTACTCTGAGGTGAGTTGCAATTAGGGCAGACCGCACTTACAGTACAAAGACGTTTGCAAAAGAGAGATGAAAGCTCTTGGCAATGACCCCGCGAGCTGGGAAGAACTTGCTCTTGACCGCTCACATTGGATGCATTGTGTAAAGCGTCGTCTGCAAGCTGGGGAGGAGCAGATACAGCTCTTGGCTGCTGAACGCAAAGCACGCCGCCGGCGGGTAACTGACGCCCTACAACCGAGTTCTGACTATCGCGGGAGAGATTACTCCTCCCGAATCGGACTGCTTAGTCATTCAGGAAGCTGTAGAACATGAAAATTCACGCGATTGTGATGTACATCCATGGTCGACATCGACCGAAAGAGGCCAACAACAAGTTGCATGAGATTGCCGCGGATAAACTTTTTGCTGGACAACCAGGTCAACTAATCTAAACTGTGCCCACCTCACTTCGCAAGCTCAGTCTCGGTCGATTAATGTTAAGCCTAAGCGCAGGCGGAGGATACAGTGCTACCGCGTCCATACATGTTTGTGTGCGCATGTTTGATTGCCTCCGCAGTGGTTTCAGTGTTCAACCTCTAACAGCTGATTTCCATGGGGCGCGAATAAGCAACGGAATTTAACAACACGCAGTTAAATTGAACGCGCGGAAAGAACACAACACGTGAAACGTACCTTCGCAAATGGACCAGGCTGCACGGTATTTTGGTCGGGGTATCAAACGCTGGCATCAGTCGTTGAACAAGTTCGACGGCTTTCGTCAGAAAAACCTTTGAACAGCGCGACGCGGATGATAAGCGTTGTGTTGTTGTGTTAGAAGTCACAATGCGAAATAGCTACACAACAAACAACTTACAGGATCTCGCGTGAAGGTGAACGAGGTTAGCAGGCCACCAAGGAATCGAATGGTCGCCTCGAAAACGGAAATGTATGTGTTCTATAATCGAAAAAAATGAAGTCCAGTCACAGGTGGGATATCCCAGTTAATAGATAGATGATCGTTAGCGTAGTACGGTAAGCATCCTACGAAATGAACGCACACACACGCCAGCTGGGGTGAAGACAAGTAGTCTAGAGTGAACTACAGAAAGATAACTCGATTACGATAGCAATGAATCTTGAAGACACACACATCTGAATGAAACTTCTTATAAACCATGTTAACAGAAAACGATACACTGTTGATGAGGGATTAAACAAAGAACGCTTAATCACCACTGAACGGATTAGCAGAGAATTTATAACGGTTATCGTAAAAAGAAAAGGGGTGAACACAGATGAACAAACATATACGAAATCTTGTCAATCGTCTGTCAAAATAATTTAACCAACTAGACGAATCACATCTTATGCAGAACGGAAGATTGAATACACAACTCAACACAAGCGGTTCAATACTAAGTGGTACCGGTCTTTGTAAAACAGTGTGCAATAATCTTCCCATGACACAACACGCTTCATCGTGGAGGTAAATTTCAGCATTTTCTATTTTTGATGCAATACGTTTCGTTGAAAACACCCGCACTACGCCGCTGTGATTTTTTACAACTACGACACATTCCGGGGAAGTTGTGCTCCCTATTCGACCTCACAGTTTACCTCCTTCGGTCGAGGTCGACCACGGATGTACATCGCAAGCGCAGTAAGGTAATTTAACAATCAGAAATGTGTAGTTCAGCGGCGTTTACAAGCTGTCGGCGTGATGTACGTCCAACAGTCAGGAGTAGCATTTAATGTTCTCTAATTCGAGGACCAAGCTTTACAGTGTTTACAAGATGAGCGGGCAAGAACGAGATATCTACAACTCGCAGTATCATGGCAAGCGCTTCCATATTTAGTTTGCACACGTCTTTGTATCGTAAGTGCGGCTAGCCAAAGACCGACGTCCCATGCAGCAAAAATATGTTGTTGGATTGATCCAGCCGCCGCATTGCGGGAGAGATTTCGGGGTAATGGTTGCAATCGCGTTTCTCGCCCTCATTCTTGAATATCGTGATGGCTTCCGTGTCTCACATCTATTGAGCGACAGACTTCCGTTTTCAGCACAAAAAAGACCTGGTGGAATTCCCTCGTTCTGTATTTTTATTGTGTTTTATGTACCGTTGCACTTTAGTGTGCTGTTCTAGCCGTCCTGTTTTTGACGGTCAACAAGAACAGAATACATACATATTCTTTTATAGAAAGCCATCTTCTGAACGGGATGCTAAAGACAATTTACTGTTTAATAAAATAACGTTTAATTCTCATGAGCCAAAGGCGATGCATCATCATTAACGTTTCCCTGGTTTAGAACTCGGTCAAGAGTTGAGTAGCTGTTTGCCAAAAACAAGTAACCATGATTCAACTCAACCAGAATCATTGAGAACTGCCGATTTTAACGGACTGAATTCAACACACGGAGACATCGGGGCTAGTTTCATTGACTGTTGAAACAGGTTCCAAAGGTTGTCAATACCGGGGGTGGCAGTGGGGATAAGCTCCTACTGTTTATAAAATGCTCCCATATGGCGCGCGTCTCAAATAGCCCCTGACAACCAAGTCCAGCTTCTGGCCTGCACGAGTGGCACCCCGAGCCCGGAGGAACTGCTTCTACCAACAGGATAAGGGGCGAGGGCGAGTGACTGGCGCCTGAAAACCAGTTTGCTTCGGGCAGATGGAGCTCGTTAGCCTGGGAGAGCATTTCATCTAAGGGAAGGAAAACCTTGATTTTAAACCTCCGCTGCCTTGTGGGATATCCTATTGCGGGAAAAGCTTCGGGAGAAAACCCTAAGGAAAAACCTGGAACAGTCTGGTAGACGGTTAGTTGGTGCACACCACCTCATTCTGGCAACTCCCTGCTGCCTTGCAGGTTGCACTTGGTTGTGCAAAGGCTAGAGAAACTTACTCGAACAAACGCCGAGTGGTGCTGGGGACGCCGCTTTGTACCGAAATTTTAAGAAGCTTCATTAAACCTGACTCATCCTCCAGGAGGAGATAGTCGCACACAAGTACAAGTACTGTTGAAACACTCGAAGATGGTAAACCAAATTTTTAGGGTAAAAACACCGCTATATAAAATTCCAAACAATCAGCTATGACAGTAGAACAGCTTAAGATAGGAAATTTGTGTAGCGCAGGGAAACGATTACAAATACCAAACAGGACCGGCGTTTCTCATAAATCTTTATATTCCCAGTTTAGACAGCAAGATTATATCTCATTGCTAATCCAAAATCATTATCAAGATGTGATATATTATACTTAGAGGGAGAGATGATTCGAGACAGAAAGATAACACCAAGAAACTTGTACCCAGCCTTATGACGAACAGGAGATAGACACTCGTTTGTCTCTAGTAACCTGACAACGAAAAAAGGTCACAGGAGAGCCATTCAAAGTCAGCATACCGAAGAGCGTATGGTAGGCTTATAATAGAAAACCTGGCTCAACTTACATCTTACAACCGTGACCAATTAAATGAAACATTTCAAGCACATGCAAAACAGAGACACACAAAAAGAATGCGAGTTTCATTAAAAGTGAGTTGGGGTTGACGTGGTGAGAACGAGAGATGAACAATCTTTCAAATACGCAAAGAAACTAACAAAGGCGAGCAAAATTCTGCGCAAAGAGAAAATAGGACGTCAGACAATGGCCACGTTATTATATACTAAAAGCAAAATAGTAGACCCATATTTGGAAGGTCTGGTGACCAATTGTAAAGCTGCGCCAGAGCTGATTTTAAAGTGTAATTCAAAGTTTTAATGCTCTAAAAAGGAAATGCTTTACAGCGGCCGTAACAGATTAAAAATGTCGGGAATGCATAAAAATTACAAAGATGTTTTGTCAATATGGAAAGTCAGCCTATGTACTGAGGTGCGGGGTTGGATTTCGTCAACATATAATTGTCAAGTTCAGCTTTGATGCACAAATGAAATGTGGGGGCAGAGCGTTCCATATAAAACAAACTCGGACAGCAAAGAAGAACCTTCGACAATTTGATCGAGAGTGTAGAACGTCTAACTTATATCCGTGAGATCTGCTTCTTGCCGATGAAACAGGTGTTCAAGTGGGTGATTCAGTGTATGCAAAATGTTGAACAGCAGGATCCGATCACGAACCAATGATAATAGATGAACCACACATTTGCACATCTATGAGCAGTGTGTCAAAGGTTCAATGACACAGAATCACGTGATAAGAACGCGTCTCTCTGACAAAGAGAGTTTTAATATGGCTTGCGTATAAGAGCGAATATGAAACAGACGGATTTATCAGCACAGAGTCACGCAAGTTTATCGATTTACACGGTAGATCAATCGGAAAGCATTCTGCACCTTCAAAGCGGTCGCAGAAAAACTTTGAACGATTGCCAAGGGTAACTGAGCACAAACGTTGAAACGGATTTAGCCAATGGGTTGCGACTTTTTCGGTCTACTCGAGACATAAGAATTGTAGAAAGGGGGTTGCAAAACTGGCTAGTACGGAAAGGGAAGACAGTCAACGGATAACTATTAGGTAAGGCGTTCGGAGACAAACAGTCAGACCTAAGAGTTTGACCTAGACCAGATAAATCTAATAAATAAAAGAAAACAAATCGAACCACGGAACAAACAAGAAATGCAAACAAACGAGATCGAACAGATCAAACTGACCTCATCAAACTTCAACTCGGTTGCCACGTAATTGCGTGCCTGAGCGAATTCCTCTTTCAGGCCCATGATGTACAGCGTGTCCATCGCATCAACAATGGTGGCACCAAGACGCGCGGTTCCCAGAACATACGGTTGATTCCAAGTCTGCGACACGGGTTTCAACTCGTTGAAACCCCAAGCATACTTCACGTAAGATTGCCAGGCGTGTTTAGTCATCTGCACGAAGAATAAGGGATGCAGTGAGAAAAAGTTAGAACCGAGGCTGGCGTCGCAATCATTAAAAATAGTTTAGTGCTATATGCGTTGTGACAACTATACGATATGGTACGAAGCACAAGCCTGATCCAGGCCAGTGCCGCACATTCAGCGACGGCACGTGGGCTAAGATTAAGATACTGCTCAAGCTTACCCAGCCTAGACAGATATTGAGGGCAAAACTGAACAGGAAAAACAAAACAGGAAATGGTAATGAGAAAACTTCCAGCTTGTTTCAGCATGCAGCTCGCTACCGTTCGGCCAATTTCAATTTCGCACGGTGTTAGCCGCACAGCACAGAATACTGCACGATTACCCATCCGTTGTGCCAAACATTCGTTTTATTCAGAAAAAATGTTAATCTTGTAGATAAAGATGTTCGTTATAATTACCCTTGCTGCCTCCGCGATGGTAGTGGCCGTAAGTTGGAAGTGGGTGTTCTGTAGAGAACAAACCGTCTGTCATAGGCTATTTGTTCATCGTGCCTTGGGCGTACAAGTGAAGGACAGGAACAGGTGGACTGTACCAATCTTATTCAACAGTATACTATCGAAATCTCTCACCCAGAATCTTCCGTAGCGAGGTAGATACACAAAATCAAGTGTATAGAATTAGTTGGTTACGTCATGTATTGCGAAAAAACATTTATCTATCTGTGCATCTACCAATATATCTATCTCGGAATGCCGTCGATGTATGGACGGCCTGGCTCTGACTTGGCTCAAGCCGATAAAGGCATTGACAGCTAAACTGACCGTGCGGTTAGGACGACTCGGGTCCGAGATGGAAGACTTCACAGCGGCTATTCATTCTAAGAGAAGGGTACAGCATCGAGCTCAATGGTGTTGGCGTCTTCTTGAATCGTTTGATTAATCTCGTGTGATATCAAGTGACTTGACAAGAGAAGCATGTTATGATGTATGACAATGAACACCGCAAGGAAGCTGTCTCAACATTTGATTCAAAGTGTAAGCACTAAATCCCAGTGTATCTGTGCTTCATTTTTCACAGCTTCTGGAACATTTTATGTCCCACTTAGTCCCGTTTATTCAGTAGTTTAGCATATCACGGCGGTATGGCAGTTCAGCATTCACTAAATGCTACGATGCGACGACGTGATGTACGTCCATGGTCGGTATCGACCGGAGGAGGCCAACAGCAACTTGCTACCGGTGTAATACCGTCCATGATGACGAGGATGACCAACATATTTCAAATGTTTAATCTTACCTCACTCTACGCCAGATTAAGGCGGTGGTGGAAACCCCACTGCGATCGCACATTTTTGGAAATGCCCTTAACGCGAATCCCCCAACACACCTGTGTGTAAAACGTGCCGACGATTGCAAGTGCAGTACAATGCCCAGTGGGTGAAACATATCAAAAGTGTCGGTTGGTGTTAAGAAAACTACTTACTTTACTTTTAATTTTATGCGACTATCTCCTCTTAGAGGATGAGTCGGCTTTAATGAAGAGTCTTGGGAATTTGGGTACAAGACGGTGTCCCCAGCACCACTTTGTGGTAATGAAACAGGAGATAAATATCGACCCTTTGAGATATAACGGTTTCAAACGGATACAGCGAGCCTCCTCAAAATCGTGTATTGAATATCATTCGGTACGGATGTACAACACACATGCAATCGTGCAGTACTTTTGAACTGTGCAGCCAACACCGCGGTAAACTGAATTGCCACTGAAAGTGAGCTGCATGAGGGAACACGCTGGAGTCTCACTGCCATTTCTATTTCCATTCTCATATATGCCTAAGCCTGGGGAACCTGACAGTATCTTAGCCAACATGCAGTCTCTGACTTTGCGGCACTTTGCCCGGATCAGCCTCGCGATTTCATACCATACATAGTGAGAAACCGATCTTGATATAAAACACGAAAAGAACTGTTTCGTAGATGAAGACAAACGTACAAACTGTCGGTAGCAACAAAAATTCATTCGAAAACTGAATCTGCGTTAAATGGAACACCGTGTGTGTGCAAAAAGACAACCACACAAGACAGCGCAGTCACGAAAAAATGCGTTCTAAAAAGAATTTTTAGAACAAAAATCAGACTGTTTAGTCATTCCAAAAACTGTAGAACATGAACATTCATGCGATTGTGATGTATATCCATGGACGACATCGACCGAAGAAGGCCAACAACAACAACAACAAAGGTCAGATAAAGGTCAAGAGGTCAAGAAAATCGACGTCCAATTTTAGCACCGTGAATCAATATTTCTGTATTGTGAATAAAAGTTCCAGCAACGAAAGAATTAAAAAGAGAATTCGCGTTGTAAATGATGTACCGCGTTTCAATTTGTGGATGTTTACTTGGATCATGAAACTGCATACAAAATAGGAATAAAGTTGTAACCCTTTAGTATTAAGATCACGATTAGAGAAGATAGTTCACCGGGAACAAGTGCCGCAAGCTTAATAACCATCTAACTGCGAGACAATAAAATCTTCTCAAATAAGTGTGACAAAGCGGGACTCATAAGAGCTCAAATATCCATAGACGAATAAGTACACAGCTGTCTACATATTCAATCAAATGTAGTGAACGAGTAGTGCGAAAGCCATCTTTACCTACCATCAGAAGGAAATAATGGTCCGCAGTTTCAGTGGTACAACGGCGTATGATCTAAACCTGATCTTCTTGGCGGATTGTACGTACAGGAAAAACCGGAAACTGAACGACAGTGGTGGACATTTGTAAGAGTAGTTCTTGTTGATGTGTTACTCCACTACCGGTTTCTGGCTGTTTGCCTTCATCAGGTGGAGACAGTGAGATTAGGTTCAGTGAGCCTTGAAACAGTGGATAAATGGTAAACAAGTGTATACTTGAATGCCACTGTTGCATAGGGTTCGTACAACGAACCACGATGTTCAAACACAGCATCACATAGTGATTCGTAGTCAAGCACTCAAGGCGCTTATGGATGACCAAAGTGATGTGTTGCTCACGAACCCTATGCAACAGTAGTTCTTGTTGTTTGAACAGTTGAGTAAGCGACTAAGCGGGTTAAAGAAAGAATAGTTGGAAGACAAATAAATATATTGTCATAATAAATTTGCGATTCACAGCTTAGAAAATCTACTCGCGAAATGTCAAGAGGGAAGTACAGTAGGAGATACGATCTCTAAATCACCCAGTATCAACAGGCATTGAATGATTGATTGGAAGCACAAGCCTGATCCAGGCAAAGTGCCGACAAGTCAGAGGCTGCACGTGGGCTAAAATAATGTCCGGTTGCCCAGGCCTAGACAGAGGGGGGAATAGAAATGAGACTCCAGCGTGGTTCAACAAGAAGCTCACTGCCGTTGGCCAATCAATTTAGCACGATGTTAGCCGCACAGCACAGAAATGCTGCACGATTGCACATCCGTGCATAAGGCATAGGCATAAGGCAGCCGGCATAGAGTGGGAGAGGATGAACGTTTGTTGCATAAAAGGAATGAGAAACTTTGGGTGTGGTACGAAGTCAGCTATCGAGACAGACTCTGACGATGATCGCTGAATCGGGTGTTTGTTAAATCATGGAATTCAAACCGTTGTACGTTAGTCACGTTGAGTTCTGCTCTTTCATAGCGGAGCTCGTTAGAAAAAGATCTTGGAGTGTGGATTAGCGGGAATCTGAAGAGCACAGCGCACTGCCAGAATATACATCGACGGACCAACAGATTGTTAGGTATCTTTCGAAGAATAGTTGGAACATTCTTTCTGGTAACGTTACCAAAGATAATGAATGTCTACCTTCGCTCTACGATGGAGTATGCGGTAAGGTCTGGGCTCATTGGCTGCGAAAAGACATTGCTCTATTCGATAAAATATCTATCATAGAGCAACAAAAGTGGTGAGGGTCTTCGCATTTGTTCCGTGCCACCGAAAGATGCGACGTCTGGGTCTATGCGACTTTACCCAAAGGAGGATACGCGCGATATTATTCTGACTTATAGAATTGTGTCTACCGAAGGACATCCACTAAAACACTTGCTTGATGTATGTGATGGAAAAGTAACACGCGGACATACCTTATCCCTTTACGTTCCAAGTTCCCGTATTGATTGTCGGCGCCATTTTTTCCAGTACGTGCTATATTTCTTTGGAATTCCCTACCCAACATGTGGTGGACTCTCCTTGCCTGGCGGCGTTTAAAGCGAAATTGGACTTACATATGCAAAAGAATAACATTCGTGAGCCTTACATTTGATATTCTCTATTGCTTTTAAACTATTGTGTTTTTCATGTTTTATTCATACCGTAATCCTGTGGTGTTGTAAAGTATTAACTTTTTCAACCATAAATCCTTGAAAAGGTTCTCATGTGGCAATCTGCTAAATGATTGATGTAAAAGGGACCAAGGTTTAAATAAACAACTTCTCAGTGAGCACAACCTTACCGTCGTCACATGAGGAGTGCAAACAACCAAGAACCGATTGTGGTGTGTGAGCGCACGGGGGACATGAACACTACATTAACTGCGCTTACAATTCGATATTTTCAATAAAACAGCACGCTAAATTCATTCGTTTAAGGCTTTTCTAACTTTTGCTTAGCCTCATGAGGGTGTAATCGGGTGCAACGGAGCAGCTTTCGTTAAAGCTAGACCCTCTCGACCCGAGTTTAAACAGGAAGGTTGGCCACAACACCTTACAAGAGAAACAGCGAGTCAACTCATAGAGGAAACTGTTTGTACCAATGTCAATACGCAAATATGTGATAAGGCGTGATGACAACGGGGATCCATCCAATCGTATCAGAACTATTGATGGAGTTTGAAAATGAGTGGTAAACAGATATTACATACAACATACACAGAAAACATCTATCTGGAAGTGAAAGGCTACTCTGACTATAAGGATGGGCTATTAGAAGGGCTAGCTACCAGTCATTTTCATTTCATTCAGTCCTCTCCGTGCCGGGTGGCACATGAGGCGAAGACAACTTCACGCCAGTGGTTCCGGTCTGTCGCTGCTTCCGTTGCCGTCTGCACCGTGAATCCTTGTGCAAGTAGTTCGCGTTCCAACGTTCTGCGCCAAGTTTCCTTGGGCCGTCCCCTTTTTCGTTTACCTTTCGGATGCCAGTGCATGGCTACCTTCGTATGCGAACTGGGATCCATCCTGTAGACATGACCGAACCACGGATCTGTTGTCATCGTTTCCGTAGCAATGTAGGTTTTACGGGATAGGATTGCTAGCCCTAAGCCCAACCCTGCTCCTTTCTCAGACGGGCTTGGGACCGTCCTTGGCGGAGTTTAGCTTCCAGTGGCATGACTAAATATGGAACGTCAAGATATGGGATAGGCCGAATGTATGAAGTAAGTGGAAGTTTCTGAGATTAGAATTCCAGTATCATTTGATATACATCCTTCATTCAAGCTGAATCAATGCAGTCGAACTGTCCCAAACTATTTAGCATCGAGATGCTTCAAGATCCAGCAACCGCAAAACACACAAACCTTGAAAGATCACGTGTCTTAATGTCTGACGTTACACTTCCTCGGGGAAATACAACTTAATCAGGTAACGGTAATTTGTTACGCTGAGTATGTTTCATACTGTTGACGAAACGTCATTGGGTACAAAATCGATACACGTTGCCAAGCAACGAAGCAAAGTTCATCGCAGCAACCGACCGTGGACTTTGATCCACTGCGAAAACAAGGCCGCCATCAATATGAGTCACGTGGCAACCACACAGGCCGTAACAATTATCGGGACGCAAGAAAAGAGGCAGCCAAGCATGCGGACAAGTGAAATCGACAAGCAAATGATAAACAATGATAAGAAAATAAGCTGCTTTTGAAAACAAACAATATTGACACAGATACCAGATGGTATTTAAGTGCTGCGACAGGTATGGTATGAAAGCACAAGCCTGATCCAGGCAAAGTGCCACACAGTCATAGACTGCACATGGGCTAGGATACTGCCAGGTTGCCCAGGCCTAGACAACAACAACGGTCAGAGGAACGGTAAGAGGATTAAAGGCTGAGGACTAAAAACAAAAACGACCGTTAACGCGTATCGGGAGATGCTAGATTTAGAGGGTTTCACTCAAGGAAGCTGGTAAAATGGTAGACAACAGCAGAATAAGATGAAACAGTGAGGTAATTTAGCTGATTATGGTAAAATACTTTGAGGTCAAGCACGACGAATCGGAGACACTTCAATCACATTTGTACAACTAAGAGTAAACGAAACCACGTACACACATTAGGCAAACAGTTTAAAAGAAAAGAATTCGACGGCGAACGATAACAAGAGCCAATGGTCATTTTTATAGAACGAAGGCAGGTGAATACTCAATGAAATGTGTGCTTTAAATCACAAGACTGACCCAGGCAAAGTGCCGCATAGTCATGGACTATACGTGGGCTGAATTACTGTCAGGTTGTCCAGACCTAGACAGATATAAAAAGGGGTATGGTATGATGGTATGAAAGCACAAGCCTGATCCAGAAAAAGTGCCACACAGTCAGAGACTGCAAGGGAAAAAGAGGAAATGGCAGTGAGGCTCCAGTATGTTTCCGTAAGCAGCTGAATAATTTAGCCAACTCAATATGACAGTGTTTGCGGCTCAGTACAAAAGTACCACACGATTGTACATCCGTGTATTCACATAAATTAACAAGGGAGACTTCGAAAGCCAAGTAAATACAATGGATTGTGTGCCAGCACGAGCTCTGTCTGTTGTAAACTTGTATACGATCAACATTTGGTTAAAATGAATGAGCTTACACAATGTGATTTGGATTTCACTAATGCAAGCTGGGACAAGATGTGACTCTGTTCAGCATAAACAGAGGATGTACACGGATGTGCAACCGTACAGTACTTCTGTGCTGTGGGGCTAACACCGTGCTAAATTGATTGGCCACGGATAGTGAGCTGCATGCTGATACACGCTGGAGTCTCACGACCATCTCTATTCTCTGTTTCATATACCTGTCTAGGCCAGGGCAACCTGACAGTAATATCGCCCACGTGCAGTCTCTGACTGTGCGGCACTTTGCCTGGATCAGGCTTGTGCGTTCATACCAAACAGCGGATGAATGTTGAATAAAGGCATAAACACAATGCTACCCTCCTCTTATATCTGTCTAGGTCTGGACACCCTACACTATCTCAGCCCATGTGTAGTCTATGGCACTGTGCCTGGTTTAGGCTTGTGATTTCATACATCCATACATCCTACAACGATGAGTGCTTGCATTAAAAGTTCGCACACGAATTGTTTAAAAATTTACAACCGAGGTTTGGCAGCTATTGACCGACAAGGTTCATACTAGTGACGTCAGCTTACATGTATTCATCCTCATAATAATCTCAGACATGGTTATATCGATAAGAACTGTCGATTCTTTACAGCCACACAATCCTTGTGAACTTATACTCACAGAGAAAGCGAAGGGAATTAAAACAAAATCCCAAGCAAACCAGAGTGTGACTCCTATGCCTCTGTGACGCACATTAACAGAAATCACTGAACCTGATTAAAACAGAGCGAGTTGACCGTTGAACATTCGAACGATTAACCGATACCCTTGGAATCGCAACTCTTGCTCACATCAGAAATTCATGCGCTCCCGGCAAATCGATACCAATTTGCATCCGTATATAAGAACACAAACAGGTTGCACTGCGCAATGAAATAATCAACAGCATGGCAAATGTGCACGATCGATAGACGAAGGACGCGCTAGTTTCACAAGAGCTTGCACTTGCCTCGCGTATTTGGTTTCGAATTTCAACCAATGTGGCATTTCGTGGTTCACCTCCACTGATTTCCTCTTCGGTTATTAACATTCCGTCTGTAGGCTCGGGAGGTTTTAATTGTGGAAGCGTGACAGCTGATGGAGCTTTCGCAGTTGAGGTGGAGGTAGAATCGACATCAATGGAGCTGCTGTGGGATTCATGTTCCCGGGTGACGGAAGTCGGACGATGCTGTGAAAATTGAGAGATAAATCAGCTGCGAGTGCAATAGCGTAGATCAAATAAGCCGGATGGGAAAAGTGCAACTTCTGTAATAATTAGATCGTAAAAAGTAAAAGTACGCTGATACGGCGAGTTGCGCAATTCTGAGAAAACCAATTTTCAACTATGGTCAGCCGAAACACCTTCACTTGGTGTCAGACGGAGGGGCTCGGTTCTTCGGATACAGCCATTTTTCACGTTAGTCTGAGCATGTGGGGACTTTTTGCCAAGTAAACGGTTTTCCAGTGAAAAACCAAAAACCCAATGATGACACCATGATGTGGGGGAATGTGATTTGACATATAAAAAGTCACTGACTCGTATCACATTAAAATATATTGTATGGTGAACAAGCAGAAGTCTGTAATTGAAAACAAATAACGTATTCAACGGGCCCGGGAAATTGGCTTACGAACCGCTACGTCGGACACCGAAACGTGTGAACAGTTTTTCGTCCCACTCCTGTTCAAGTAAAGCCAATGTGCTAAAGATGCGGGATGGGGCCGCCAGACGAAAGCTCTCCTACTTTACTGTATGAAAGCACAATCGTGATCCATGCAACGTGCACACTCAGTCATAGACTACACGTGGACTAAGATACTACCAGGTTACCCAGGTCTACTTTACTGTATGCAGCCGTGTAGTATCACGTCTAAGTTCAACCACGTAACTCTCTTTCGAACTATAGCTCAATCCAACGCTTTTGTACGTGTAAGTCAACCTCTCATACTTAGACGCCGAAGCACTTCTGAGCTGCAATGCTGATTCCATTCAATTACGGTCAACTGCTGATAGACAGGTGTTGACCATCAACGCTCTCATAATACCGCGTGCCCGAATAAGCTTGAGTCGTTCAATGTCCATACCTTGCAACAACCAGAACAATCTGGACTAATCCACTCTCTAGAAACACAAGGTAACATCATATGTTGCCCATCGAAAATCCGTCCTCGTGGGTTAACTATGTATGGCACCTGAATTCTAATTTACCTCATTGGAGAAGATTTTATTCGTGAGCGCTCCTGTTGCTTCACCTGCTGGTCTAGATGGGACATAAATGGCTGCTTGCCAGATACCGGAAACGTCTCCTTCAATTGCTGAAAATTTCTTGTACACGAATAAAGTCACTTTATTCTTCTTCTTCTAGACCGGATATTCATTAATGACAGACGAGCTGGGATTCAAGGCTCACAACAAAGTGACAATATACGTAAATTTTGCTTCTACTTTCAGCAGATGCACCCACAAAATGTGAGGAATGGAGGTAAAGGACGAAATCTACCATGAACTCCATTCTCTTTCGGGAGCAATAAGCAGAAGAGATATAAATGCTTGCAGGCTATTTTACTACCCGACAGACTACCCATAACAGACTGAAACCAAACTTAGACGGATATATTGGATGTGAGACGATGGAGCGGACGATGGAAATTCTCATCTCTCTGACAAACATCACATCTTTCTCTACACCACAAATTTAGACATCCCAAGCACCATCTAGCTACTCGGCATTGCTCATTTCAGCGTACTTTGACATTGATTATATGTAGAAAGCATAGAACTGTGGAAGTTAAAAGATAAAACGACGCAAAATAATAACACGAGCACAATTTTATGGCAATAACTAACCTCCCATGTAAAAAGATCGGGCGGCAGCCAGAGGTAAGCCACGACACAAACTATTAATACCAAAGGAAGTATAATCCGTTTGAGACGTAACGGACGTATAAGCGGGCGCCTGAAAAGAATGTGTGATATTTTAATGATATATATATATCAGATTCTACAATAAGTACTATATGTAGTTCAAAAAGAAGCTCTGTCGAGGATTGAGATGTTCACCTTCGTACTCAGTCTTTGTTCAACTTATTATGATTCAGCTATCTCATGCAGTCTGCTGTTATCGTAGTAGTAGACAACAGATGAATTGATATAAGCGTATGCTCGTTCCATTGAAAGCTAGATAACATGGTTTATAGTTTTCTTTCTATTTCTGTTGTCATATCTGTCTAGGCCTGAGCAGCCTGACAGTATCTCAGCCCATGCGCAGTTTGACTGTGCGGCAATTTGCCTGGACCAGCCTTATGATTTCATACATATATACATACATCCGACGGCAACTGAGTGAATTGGAAAATGCGTCCACATAAGCAACAGAACAATTTATCAAAGGATGCATCTCATTGCTGTACAAGAGATGCAATAATAAAAATTGAATGGCCATCACTCCGAGAACGGTCAACTATTTCGTACTGAAGGACAGGCTTGAGAGGAATGAAAATTTCGCGTTAATGTGACCAGAAAAGGTTTTCATTTGGTTTAGCTAGAGCTGGATGACCTGCATGACGAGAGTGCACGGCATGATACACTGGCAGCAAAAGAAACGTAACATCAATTGTCAACATGCATCATTTGTATCGACCTTTCAACCATGAATTTTTATCATGAAAGAAGCAGAAAAATGAAGTCCGAATGGATAAAAAGGTTTTCGTGGTTTTACACGCCTGCCTAATGACGTACATCTAAAGGCTGTGATTTTGCGTACATTTATCGTCTAGTAGTAATGTAATTCAAGTGGTGATTTTCATGCTCACTTTAAATTCTATAAAACTTTGTGGCGCATATTGCCAACTGAGTAAAAGGAATAAGATTTTATTGCACTCCTGCCAGGCAATCGGGCATTGCATGGATTCTTCGGCCTTATAAATCCAGTAGTCTCAGTCCTGATCGCTTTTCATGTCCTTATACTCTTACACTATTCAGTAGAGTAAACAATGCCTAAAAGTCATTAACTAAACATATGTAGACATGCAACTGTGAATTACTCAAGTAGTGCACGGAAAGTTGTGCTAAACTGATTTGCAAACGGTAGTGAGGTGCTGGGGACATCACTTGTACACTACCCCCAAGAAACTTCATGATGATGTCTCAATGGGTCTGCGCACCGTCTACGGAGTTCGCAGGTGGGAACGAGACTGGATCACGATCTGCAACGATCTCGCCTCCGATCGATGTGCGTGGGCTGGTGTGATCCGAGACATTAATGAAGCCGGCTAATCCACCCGTGGAGCCAGCCGCACAAAAGTAAAGTAAAGTAAGTAAAGTAAGTGAGGTGTTGACCGTAGCTTAGGACAGGCACAATCTTGACAGTGTAGCCCATTGTCTGGATCTAGGCAGGTGAATTCATACCACTACATGAGTATTGAGATATCATTCGGACTTTGATTGTCTCCGACATTGCAAAATTTTTGGAGGAGCCTCAATCACTAATAACCGTGCAAGATTCAAAGATTGTCATTCCATACCCACAGACAACATAGATCGACAAATTATGGAAAAGATTTGATGGAATTGGTCAAACTAGTTAATGATTTCAAATAAACAATGGGCCTATGACAAAGTAAGCAATATAGTGTTGATTTGACAATTGATTCAATGTACATGGTTGCGCTACTATCAGCAATCTCTGCAAAGTAAATTCTCGAATTCATGTAAAAAGGTGAGATAACTTTTTCAGCGTTAAGGGTTTCTAAAGCCTTCGTAAAATGGAGTATTACTACTACAGTATGGTATGGTATGAAAGCACAAGCCTGATCCAGACAAAGTGCCGCATAATCAGAGACTGCACGTGGGCTAAGATACTGTCAGGTTGCCCAGGCCTAGACAGGTATGAGGGGGAGGGGATAGAAATAGAAATGGTAGTGTTTCAGACACTGCCACGTATCATACTCGTGCAACTCTACCCACAGTATTTGACATAGTGGATCATATTTCTGATTATTACACGTTACTGAACCGTTTATACATCGAATAAATTAGGATGGAACCACTAATTTGCATAGATATAACCAAATGCTGTAAGAATTCTCACGCTTCATAATATTAGGTGTAGATTATCACACCGAATGTTACGGATATCACCGACATCCTATGATGACAAACAATCGAAAGGAACGACCACGCGTTACGATCATTAAATGAGCACTAAGAAAGAACTTAGCAACCGAAAGTTATCTAATAACGTCAACTTCTTTCATCATTTTATTCAGCTGATTCGAGTTGTTGCATTGTAGGACGAAACAGAGCAGCCAGAAGATTGTCAAATATATTCAAATTATATAAAATAAACAGTGACACATTTATCGTGAACTCGTTCAATTAAAACATTGATCGTTTACAGTTTCCCAGATATGAGCGTGAACCTGAAAAACTTCTAGACGATATCATCATGCGAAGGGGATCAACTACGATTATTAAACTGAAAGGTTTGCAGGCAAAGCGAACTTGACAACTTGCTCTTGCCATGAATGCGACATTAGTGATTATTGAGGCCATCAATCCAGTGAAGAAATAGCATAACATGGAAATATTGGATTTTCTCCCAAAAATAGATTTCAAAGGAACAAGGTGGACGATACACAAATGAAAAATTGAATACATGGAAACACATATGATTTAAAATACTGCTGAGTTTCCCTTAGACGACATGCATAGTTATAGTATGTATAATGTCAAAGAGACAACCATTTTCTTAGCAATGAAGTTTTAAGTGTGAAAATTGTTCATCTATGAAAGAAACTTGATTATATGAACAAGATATTCGAAAATATTCAAGATTGATCAGGGGCGCGTAAAATTGAAAAGAAAGTTTGCAATGAATGATAGAACAGGTTTTTTGATAGCGTTTCTCTTCTGAACACAGAAGCTTCGCCAGGCCAAGGGTGTCGGTACAAACAGTGTTCAGGTTTAAATGGCATTTTCCTGACCAATCCTGAGTTCTCTCAGATACACAGGCATGATCAAGACCATTGATCACACATACTAAATTTTGCGTTAATCCCTAAATTGTTTATTTTGCATGTGCGAACAGCGTCCGCTGACCCACTGCTTACGTTATACATGTACATATTAGATGCAGAACCCTTGATCTGACGAAGCTTCTGTGTTCAGAAGAGAAACGCGACCAAAAAACCTGCTCTAAACGATTCATTGCAAACTTTCTATTCATGATTATGTGAACTTGTTCTTCATCAGCAGACAGTATATTTCATATTAAACAGTCACTGCTATGTTCAATCGCGCACATCCCATTAAAAACGGCTGCTTAAGGAGTTATTCTCGATCTAAATTAGAACATGGTAGCCCATAGATTAGTGACGTTCGGATTCAAGTGCGGTAAGCAAAACGATTTTAGGAAAGCGACTGTTTGACATCCGCTGTACATGGACCATACGAGCAAGTTGGTGAAACATTTGAGAGTATTCATAATGAAATTGTAGCATTGCTGGCTAGGTTGACTGGATGTTAAAGCTACCGAATGTGAACAAGTTGCATAATCCTTAGTACGCGATCTAATTAAGCAGTGTAAGATGATAAGCTTGTGGTGATAGATGCAAATCTGAATGCGAAATTGCAGACTAATAGTATTTTGTAAAAAAATATTCAAGCTTAGATAGATTAAGGAATGAATGCTTCTGCTGGTTTGAGTGTAGGCAAGTTGCTCAGAACATGTATTATTTAAACGTGAATTTTTTTGTCTGCAAGTCACCAAGGCTTACTACCATTTAATTTTCTTTTTTCTCCCTCGTATCTGTCTAGGCCTGGGCAACCTGACAGTATCTTAGCCCATGTGCAGTCCCTGGCTGTGCGGCACTTTGCCTGGAGCAGGCTTGTGCTTTCATACCAATTTTCATTCAAGAAAACTACGAAATTTCGGAAGTAGTTCATTGTCTTTATGAAGTTCTTCGACTGACCACGTACAGAATGACAGATACACTATACTATGGGGCAAAAATCGAATTATCAAACAGCAATTTATTACTTGAAAATGTAGATCGTTTTATATATCAAGGTAGTAGTTTCAATAATTCTGCATCGCTAGATGACGAGGTTTCAGTGCGCATTACTTAGGGGACCGTAGCATTACACAGCCTAAATCACATTTAGCGTCAGAAAGTACTGTCACTATAACTCAAAGGTATGTATGTATGATGCATGAAAGCACAAACCGGATCCAGGCAAAGTGCCGCACAGTCAGAGACTGAAAAGCGACAGCTCGGGTTGTTATATCATATGGATCCGAAACTTAGATCTTGCGTAAATAGCACACCCAGCGTCTGCAAAAGTATTCGATAACTGCTGGTTGGGTCACGTTTTACGGATTTCAGACAACCAACACCGGAAACGGATTATTTTTGCGACACCACGTCCGGATTAGCGAAGATCTCGTGGTGGTTAAGTCGTCACATGGTATGAAAGCACAACCCTGATCCAGGCAAAGTGCCGCACAGTCAGAGACAGCACGTGGGCTAAGATACTATCAGGTTGCCCAGGCCTAGACAGATATGAGAAAGAAAATAGAAAGTACTGCAACTATAACTTAAAGGTATGTATGTATGATGAATGAAAGCACAAGCCTGATCCAGGCAAAGTGCCGCACAGTCAGAGACTGAAAAGCGACAGCTCGGGTTGTTTTACCTATGGATCAGAAACTTAGATCTTTCGTGAAGAGCACACCCAGCGTCTGCAAAAGTATTCGATAACTTCTGGTTGGGTCACGTTGAACGGATGTCAGACCACCAACACCGGAAACGGATTATTTTTGCGACACCACGTCCGGATTAGCGAAGATCTCGTGGTGGTTAAGTCGTCACATGGTATGAAAGCACAACCCTGATCCAGGCAAAGTGCCGCACAGTCAGAGACAGCACGTGGGCTAGGATACTATCAGGTTGCCCAGGCCTAGACAGATATGAGAAACAAAATTAGTCGTCACATGACATAGACAGCTTAAGACCCTTATTAGTAACCTTTCAAAAGTCATTAGACACATAATCTTCTAAAGATACGGTAGCAGTTAAAGTCCCACCCCTTCCCATTGTTAGGTTTTCCATTTTTATGCGTGTATGGCAGTTAAGCATTTTGTACATTTTACCGGTGTAATGTAATCCCTGATGATGATGGAACGCGACAACGAACAAGCGTTCAATAATTGTACCTATGCTTATGTTCATTTGTGTAAATGATCTAGCCACTAGTGAGTTCATCTAACTGTTTTATGAGTGCAATAAGCTCATTATTACAATAATTTACCACCGGTAATAAGTGGCACGAGAACATGCTGCAATCTGAGTTTCATTACCATGCGGCTGGCTGGGTCGGAGTAACAGGATAGTATATGAGCACATTTTAAGTACCCTACCGTGCAGCACCGTCTAGTTCAAAATGTGTGATGACCTAGATGCAATATATAAATTTCAAGAATCTAATTCAGCGGATACAAAAGAATGAGTTAGCAGTGTTTATATAAAATCGTGAACAAAGAGTAGCTGAAAATTAAACAATGGAAATCGCTGGATTTTCTGCATCACAGCCATGACAAACTTCAGTGCATCGAAAGGGAAGGACAGAGACAGGGACAATATTTGCCCTGACCTGATTCGTTTTATTATGCAAATGAAGTTGAAAAAGTACACCCCCGAAGAAATTCTGGGGTCGCGGTTGACTTTTAATATATTTCCAGTCATATCCAACCTAAATTTAACCAAAAAAGAGTAGCGCACAAATATAGATACTGTATCAAACGCTATGTAACAATGAGCAAGCAATTTACGAAACACGAACTGTATTCATTGATAAATGCATAGTAGTTGATGTTTAACGTCTTGCTGAGATAGTTTAGCGAGCCTGGAAACATGTAAAAGTAGGAAACAGAGTTAAAGCGCAGAACATCACCTTGTGATATCTTTATATAAAAAATCTTGTTTTAAAAGCGTGCTTTAGCAGCGAAACTAAGAACAAAAACAAGAACATATTTGTTAGACACGTCGACAAATTTCAAAATCCTCTGAGGTGTAGTTGTTAACGTAGACTAAATCCTTGATGATAGAGTAAAAAACGTAATGTGGTGATGCAGTCTTGTTGGGTAGTCTATAAAATCAAGTTTTTTAAAAGCTATTCTCTTTCAACGCATTTGAATACTTTCAAATTTTTGTGTGTGACTATCTCCTCCAGGAGGATGAGTCGGCTTCAATGAAGGGTATTGGGAATTTGGGTACAAATCGGCTTCCCCAGCACCACTCGGCAGTTGTTCGAGTCAGCTTCTCTAGCCTTTCTACAAGCAAGTGCGACCCGCAAAGCAGCAGTGAGTTGACAGAAAGTGGTGGTGTGCACCAACTAACCGTCTACGTGACTCTAATTAAGAATTTTTATCAGGGTTTTCTCCTGAAGCCTTTCAGGCGATCGGGTATCCCGCAAGGCAGCTGATGTTCGAAATCAGTGTTTTCCTTCCCCTAGACGAAATGCCCACCAGGCTAACGAGCTCCATATGCCCGAAGAAAACTGGTTTTCAAGTGCCAGTCACTCGCCATCGCCATTTTTTCTGCTGGTAGAAGCAGTTCCACCAGACTCGGGGAGCCACACGTGCAGGCCAGATGCTGGACTTGGTTGTCAGTGGTTATTTGAGACGCGCGCTATATGGGATAATTTTGTAGACAGTGGGAGCTTATCCTCACTGCCACCCCCGACTATGACAAACTTGTGAACCGTATTTGAATGTATTCGGTGAATCAATAAAAAACGTATAATTGAATAAGTTGTTCGCGACACTTTCTTTGAAGGCCTTAGCAAAAAACGGTAACAGTGAAAAACTGATGGCGGTGTGTAAGTGATGCATGGGAGCACCACAATAAACGTCTTAAGCACTTGACCAGGAATCAGTTTGTGATTATTTGTTTGAAGCCATATTTTATTAAAAAGTAATATATGATTGTTTATTTAGACAGCACGGTTTATTTTACAAATCCTATATAATAGTGCCTTCGAAATCTAACTTCGTTCAAGCTTCTGATAGGCTGTGGAAATCGCATTAAGCTTCGAATTAAGTAGTTTCGAATTGAAGTAATCCATATGGTAGAGGCAAGTTACATAGAGATTCAACTTAAATGAAATATCTCCTTCACGTGCATATCAAAATTAAACATGGTTCTCACAACGAATACCTTTGGCAAGCAGAGATGCCTAGGAATTGAGGAGTAAAGTATTTAAGCATTTAAAAGATACAATAGTCGGTGTACGTTTTTTACGCGATCCAGATTTTTTTCCGCAAAATAATCCGTAAAACGTTAAGTGATGTACAAGAGACTTTTAGTGATATAAGGAGTAGCATTATGGATGCCCGACTAGCTACTGTACAGTGAACTGTAAACTGAACTGATAAAAAGAACGATTGGGTAATTGGTTTTAATTTTTTTCCGAGAAGGAATTAGCACAAACGAACGGAAAATGGGATTCGATAATTTTGATTCTAAATTAAAAATAACTTGATAACTCACATAGCAAAGATTTCCCTGCGAACAAATCTGCTTGAGCGACGATTGTATTCAAGGCCAAATTAAATTAATTCAGCGGGTTGAAGAGCTCAAATGTTTGAGTTGAAATGTTAAAACTGCTGTCAAGGTGATGAATACAATTGATCTAATGATTGATTCCAGAATAAACTTTACCCGCATATCTGATATAATTAGTCTTTAGAAACCTAAAAAATATTTCAATGTTTCAGTTCAATT
>JACCGJ010000289.1:11897-42066 GCA_013407085.1 Atriophallophorus winterbourni | reverse complement strand
CCCTAAATCAACTATTCACACGACTACCACCCAGAACCAGCCGGAGTCACGACTATACAGTACTTATTCCCGACTCGAGACTAAACTGTCGAAGGTACTTTTATTCTGTACGTGTATGCTTTACCTGGAACTCCCTACCTTGTAATGTTGCACATTCACCCGACTTGGATATATTCAAATCGAATTTGGACAATTTCATGTTGAGGAATCCAAACTTTGAACCTATATATTTTACACCATAAAAGCTTTGAACTTTGAAAACAGTTTCTGTCCAATGGATTTTTACTTGATTCTTGAACTGCTCAGTAAGCAAACAAATCCCGTTTTTCTACCCATGTTATTCGCAATTCCCATATTATTATGTAGTTTTTGTCAAGCTATATGCTTTTAAGACCATTAAAATTGAATTGAATTGATTTGAATTGATGTTCAAACACAGCATTACACAGTGATTCCCACTTTCTGGCTGTTTGCCATCATCAGGCGGAGACAGTAAGATTAAGGTTTGTGAAACTTCTAACAGTGGAAATGTGGTAAACAGTCGCTTCAACGTCTACATTTGGGTACCACACTTCCACTATTACAAGGCTCACTGAAACTAATCTTATTGTCTCTACTTGATGAAGGTAAACATCCAGAAACCGGTTGCGGAGGATGTGGGCAACACTTTTCTTTGAATGACATGTAGTTTGAACTTGTGATCCAAGAGGTTAATCGTATCAGCCTTGTTCAATAGTTGCTTGCACTTTCACGCCCTGTTTACCATTCTTTCACTGTTTCAAGTGAATGCGGATCCTGATCTTACTGTCCCTACCTGATGAGTGCAAGCAGCTCGTGGGGTGTGTGTGTGATAGGAATGCATGCAAATGTGTACTGTTGTTCATGATCAAGAGTTTAAACTCATATTCGTGCGTTTCGACACGTGCTTCAACAGGTTAGTCGTATTTAACTAACCTTACAGGGGTTTGCAACCACAACTTGTGTATCATTCCTCCACTGTTTCAAGCGCATACGGATCCTGATCGTACTGTGCCTGATGAGTGCAAACAGTCGGTAACCGGTCGTGGGGTGTGTGTGATGGATGTAACGTGTGTTGTTTGGACCTTGGGTTTGGAACCAAGGTGGTTGGAGTTAACTTGTCGAAACAATATCAAGTTAATTCATTACAGTGTTTTTGTATAATGCAGCTTCTAACTAGCGTTATTGTTAGTATTAAAGCCTATTGCCTCGTGACTCATATCAATTCGAACTATGACGCTTTGCTACGATTGTTTTACTGCTCTAGTTAACTTCGGTGGCACTTTAGTATCGATAACTAGCATTCAAACCTGAAAAGTTACATTTTTAAATTTATTTGCACTTCATTGGCCACCGGGCCTAGTTGATCGCACAATGGTGGATGTATTGGCCGCCTTCGGCTAATGTTGACCTTCGATGTGCATTAAAAGCCCGTGGAGAGTTCATGCTCCACAACGTTTAAAATAACAAAACATTCCGATTCGAGAGAAACGATCTCTCCAGAAGCGCTCGCTTTACTTGACCGATCGTTGGGATTTGCACGCTAATGGCGTCCAGCATCGAAGATCAATGTACGTTGTGTTTGTGACTACTCATCGGTGCCGAGTCCATCGGAATATTCACAAATTCGATCATGACTGGACTCGAGTTTCAATCTTATTTGAGCTCATCGGCAGTGCATATCCTTTGCTTCGGTTGGGACTCGAACCTACAACTATCACCATTGTAGTCCCACGCATTACGGCTACCGTCTACCGTTTGACCGATCGCAATTAAGCGTTCATGAACCTTTCTCCAGACTGACATATTTGATTAGCTTTAATTGCCAAACCAGTCGCGAAGGGGCCAGCAACATCTGTTGTGCTCGACAAACCGATCTGATCTCCATGTCAAGTCTTCCCAAGTTTGGATGTGACAATTGTCACAGTGCGTTTCAAGTGAGCGGTCAAGATCAGATTCTTCTCAACCCGTATGCTATTATCTCGTTCGCAAATGTTGAATTATTACTTGCTATTTTTGAAGACCTTGGTCAAAATCAATGAAAATCAACACGGATAGGAAATTGAAGAAAACTGATTGACTTTTACTATATTAACAATTGCTCTCGATAGCTCACTTTGAAGGCACTGTGTAAAGCGTCGTCTCCAAGCTGGAAAATGCAGAAACTGTTCTCGACTGCTGAACATATATCATGTCATCTACTAGCGGCAGTCAATCGACCAAGTATTGCCTATCTCCATGTGCACTGTGAAAGAGATTTGTCCTTCAACAACAGGCTGTTTTGTCATTTAAAACGCTATGGAGCATAAAACGGGCATGCGTTTCTCATTTACTCCATGGTCGACATCGACCCTAGAAGGTTAACAACATGAATTCTTACTATTTTACTCTTGTAGATGAAACGAATATTTGGCAAATATGGCAGAAAGATTGAAATATCACATACTAGCGCTGTGGATAATCCCACCGGTCGTTCGCTCACAAGTACCGTCAATATGGTGATCACCTTCTACGGGAATTTGGCTGCTTTCCCAGAAAACTGGCAACATAATTTTCCCCCGTTTATCGGCAGACGACGGGAAGCGGTGCTAACCTTTGAATACACATTACTTCCGGATACGAGTTAGTTTGAATGTTTGACTCTTTTTTTAATACATTGCACGTGAATTGAGTCCGACGCTCAATGAAATACATCCATAAACAAAGGATGTTATTGATTGTATAGAATATATATCCGTGTTTCGTTCGGGGATCAGCCAGGGTCGTATTATTATTATTATCGTATTATTACAGCTTTCTCGATGAAATTCCAATAATGACAGTATCGTGATCACATGATATTTTATCATCAACAAAGTCAATGAAGTTATTTATATTCATATCATTATCAGATCCATCTTCAACTCGCTGATATCTAAAACGTCATCCGCATAATCAGCCTAGACGAATCATCATTGGGTTTACACTATAACATTATCTTGATCAGCTAAGAGAATGCTGGCAGCAACCTTCTTCGTTTTCCCTCACATGACCACATCTGCTATCTATGTCGGCTTTTGGCCGCAGGTATTAGAGTAACATATACGGAGCTAGAACACTCCGCTTCGTATTAATGCATCTCAAAGATAAGACTCCTTTAAGTTGTGCAAAATAACGCATCTGCAAAATCAAATGCAAGGGTTGCGCGGGTGTTTACATTGGGAAAACGTCTAGAGAACTTTTCACTAGGGTAAACGAACATTAGGAAAGCAACCCCGCAATCCTAGTGAATATCAATCACTGATTCGAGGTTCTACCCTAGCTAGACACGTGCTAGACACTGGACACAGCGTAGACCTTGATGACGTGGAAGTGATAAGACGGGGTGTGAAATCTTATAGGGAAAGATTTCACGCCGAGGCAGTTGAAATAACAAATGTTGGGGCAAATGCGGTGAACAAGGTGGATGGGGCGGATATCTCAACAATCTGGCGTTCGGTTTTGCAGCGGATTAGGATTAACGAACATCACATACGCACATGATTACGTAAGCAGTGTGTCAGCGGACGCTGTTCGCACCTGTACACTAAATAAACAATTTGGGGATTGACACAGCATTTAGGGGGTGTGATCAATTGTCTTGATCTCCCCTGTCTATCTTAGAGAACTCAGGATTGGTCAAGAAAATGCCATTTAAACCTGAACACTGTTCGTACCGACACCCTTGGTCTGACGAAACTTCGGTGTTCAGAAGCGAAACGTTACCAAAAACTTGCTTTAACCGATTCATTGCAAACTTTATTTTCATGATTATGGACTCCCGATTGGTCTCGGCTTTGATCTGTTCGCTCTCATTAGGCAAATACAGGAGAGTTAAGTTTGGTAATATTGGAGACAGCGTATGAATGGTAAGCGAAATTTGGCTGTTAAACAGTAAGCCACAAAGCACACAGAGTAAGTCAAGCCATTAAAATTGGCTGCTGTAATGTTGTGCTCAGACTCTATCGTCGTTTCTTCAAATAGGAAGGAGACCGAACAGTTTGTTTTATCGAGCTTTTCAGCACTGTTCATTGGTTTAGCCACTCAGTGCGTGACTGAAATCACTTTGTTAGTTATATTTAAAACAAATTAACAATAGTAGAGGTATGGTTTTAACCTGCTACGACCTACGACGAACAAAGTTGCTCAAATACAAAAGCCCAGAATGAGTCTGTGTCAATCAAGCGTTGAAACGTTTAGAACATCGGCCCTTTGAAACGCTCGAGCGTTTGTATTTGTTGAACACCGAGGTTCGTGGTACATTCCCAATGTAACAGCTATTCAAATTCTAAATTCAATTTTCTGAATTATTTTTAGAGAGCAGTTTTTTCGATCGAGCTATTAATTTTGCCAATACGTAGCTTTATTCTTTCGTGATTTCAGATCAACCTGCTGATTACGATGGTGTGTTTAATTTCTCGAATTTATAAATGGAGTTCGCTTTTTAATTTTGTCAAGAGTTTAAACCATCTCAAATGCAGTTCATGAATAAGTTCACACGCTAATCTGTGGCCAATTAGTTTAGCACTGAAAAGCTTTAACTTGTGATGTTTTAGCGTTTTTCTTTCTTCGCCCTGTTGAAAAATTCAATATTATTGGGCGTAGCAGAACAGATGATACTCTGTTTGTAGGGTGTTATGATGTCGGCAGGTATTTTACGCCTTTTTACTAGGGCTGAGC
The DNA here is from genome assembly GCA_013407085.1 of Atriophallophorus winterbourni. Classification (NCBI taxonomy): domain Eukaryota; kingdom Metazoa; phylum Platyhelminthes; class Trematoda; order Plagiorchiida; family Microphallidae; genus Atriophallophorus; species Atriophallophorus winterbourni. The sequence goes on along the minus strand of JACCGJ010000289.1, from coordinate 37,350 downwards.
ACAACGCATTGCTTATCCGACTATTTCTCAGCTATCGAGATCTTACCAGGTTTCCTAAATCGGACATCTCTGCTCCACTTTCCATGTTTATATTTCGGTGTGAGCAAATTATGTTCACAGGAGTACTTATCCGCTACAGACCGGAAACCCAGGGTATTCACGATATACATTGCGGTGCCAGACCCCAGATATACACTCGGTGTAAGCAAACAGGTGAGGCTAACCTTGACTACGTAACGTATGCCTCATTTATCTTTCATGGCTGAGATAACAACGTTAAATGTCTGCTTATGCGTTGCCTAAGCAATGAAGATCATCGATTAATTGAAGTGCAGGCATGGAATCCCTCAGTGTTGCTCAATCGTGTAAGTAAAAAATTGTTCTCAAAATCGTATATAACCTATTCGTAAAGAGGTTCACTTTTATGGCTGTATTTTCCGAATCGCTTTGAAACATATTTTAAAACATGTCCATGCAAATTGTTAAAGGTTAAAAATTCTCAAATTTGGAAAATTATTTAACACACCAAGTTCAAAATTTTAATCGAGAATTTCCGAACCGCTCGACTAAATCAATAGCCTTACTGTGATTTTATTAGGGGAATAAGTAATGTCTCCGGGCGTTAAAACTTATCGGAACTATATACTTGAATGCCACTGTTGCATAAGGTTCGTACAACGAACCACGATGTTCAAACACAGAATCACAAAGTGATTCTTGGTTAAGCAATCAAGGCTCACTGAACCTAATCTTACTGTCTCCACCTGATGACGGCAAACAGCCAGAAACCGGTAGTGGAGTGTAATTTCGGGGGATGTGAGCAATACGTTACTTTGGTTATCAGAACTTTGTTGAAATTTATTTTTATGTGGTATAAACGAAAGAGTCGAACTCAATTGTGATATTTTGCGGTAATATCGTTTGTCTCCTTCGGTCGATGTCAACCATAGATGTACATCTTACACGTGTGAGGTTTTCATGCTTTTCGAACGATTAAACAGTCTGATTCGAGAGGAATAGTCTCTCCAAGAAAGCACACAGTGCTCGGCAATACTCGGACAAACGTTGTGAATTGCACGCCGAAGGCTTGATCTATTAATAGCAGATATGAGTATTATCTGCTCCTCACCCGGCTTGCAGAAGACGCTTTTATACAGTGCCCCCAAAGTGAGCGGTAAAGAGCAAGTTCTTACCAACTTGTAGGGTCAAGGGTCAATGGCGAAAGTTTTCATATTTCATTTGTTGACGTCTTTTTACCGGTCGCCCAATGGTCGCGTTCTTGATTTCAACTCACCATAGAGTAGATATTTCGGAATAAGACCACTTTCCATTCTGTAGACATGGCCAAGCCACCCCAGGCGGCGCTGTCGTAGTAGAGTGGACATGCTCTGTAGACCAGCTTTAGAAAGCACTTTAGCATTCGTTATTTTTGACTATCCACGATATGTTCAAGATACGGCGGATCATTCGTAAATAGAAAACATTCAATTTCCGTTCGTGTCTTGGTTATGGTTTCTTTGCCGTACAGTAATACGCGTTCAATACGCACGCGATGTGTACCAGCATCTTTGCGGTAATGTATGGAAAAATTCCTCAGCACAATTACCTCAGATTCATCAATTAATTTTGGACACAGTAGACACATAATCCATGACATTATTGGTTAAAACGGCTATTTTCTCGATAAGTTCACTAGAATGACAATGGATATAAAATTAGGCCATGCGAAACATCCCATAGGTTAATTGAGACTATAGAGATAATGTTGTTTTTGCCTCATTCGGTCTTTGAACATCACTGACTGAACAGTTCTACTCGGGAGGAGCAGTCTCTCTGACAGAGATTCCAGCAACAGGCATTAATTGGCCAATCAACAGCATTTGTACACTGCCAGCATGGCCTGCGTTCACCAGCCTGCACCGGTATCAGCTCTCCATCATCTCAGGAAAGACGCTTCACACACTTCCTCTTCAATGACGAGTCAAGAACTAGTTCTTACTCATTCGTAGACACATTGTCTTTTTCGCAAACGTCTTTGTACCGCAAATGCGGCCAGCCCAAAATGTAGAGATATTGTATGCATCGAGATTCTACCCAAAACTTGATATAGTCTCCACAAAAGATCATCCTTGTTGTATTAAAACGTAACAAAAGCGGAAACTAATAAAGTGAAAAAGGTATAGATGAAAATGTCAGCCCAGCGTTTCTAGTGTCGATTGTTCGATGATCGCCGATATATTCTGTAAATTTGGATTAAATATTCACTTGATGAATCAATTAGAGCTCAACAAACTGATTTCAGAATGGTGCGTTTTGTGGGTATGAGTCACGGATAAGACTTCACTCATTCTACCGTACGATGTGAGGCCATTCTGCACACCGGTTCTTTAACAAGCGAGTCAGGTCTACATTTTCTGTTTCGCCGAAAAGTGTGTGTGAGCAAAAGTGAAGTCTTCCACAATCGAGATGCTTGGTCACCGTCACTATCGTTGGCGAGTTCGTCAAACAATCACCTCCTGCGTGTGACACTTGCTGCAGATCACATTCAAACGAACCGTCTCTTTTCATTAGTCATGAATGTATCATGTGTGGCCGAATTGCTTCAAGTGTTTCTTGTCGGTTGAATTGAAGAGGTTCATCAACCGTGAGTCAGAAGAATTTCGATGTTCCAACGTAGAGTTATAGGCTAGGTTGAATATTTTCATGCAGCTACAGTGATACCATTTATAACTGAGTGATTGAATTTGTGACGTTAAGTACATGCATAAATCAGTGTCTATTCTAAGCGCGATCGATTAAAGGACTGAATGACAATTGAGGGATTGATAATAATTATTTAGCGAGTTAGACTGAAGAATCAATGACTGATTGAGCAAGTAAAGATTTGTTTTGTGTTTTAACCTATTCATAAAATGAATTGATTCAACGGATGTGTGTGTGATTACTGATAGCAACATATATTCATTTAATGTTTTGCTATTATTTGATCTATTTGATCTACTCTATGGTGAGTTGCAATTAGGAAGTCGACCATGGGGCAGACCGCACTTGCGGTACAAAGACGTTGGCAAAAGAGATATGAATGCTTTCGGCATTGATCCGGCGAGTTGGGAAGAACTTGCTGTTCACCGCTCAAACTGGAGGTATTGTGTTAAGTGTCGTCTGCAAGCTGGGGAGGAGCAGATACAGCTCTTGGCTGCTGAACACAGATCACGCCGACGGCGTGCAACTGATGCAATACAACCGAGTTCTGACTATCGTTGCCAGCGCTACGGGAGAGATTGTTACTCCCGAATCGGATTGCTTAGTCATTAAAAAAGATGTAGAACATGAAAATCAATGCGATTGTGATGTACATCCATGATCGATATCGACCGAAGGAGGCCAACAAGTACAACAACATTATTTGATTGATTGATCAATACACAGGCATCGTCAAATCGTTATGTAACAAATATGTGTCTAAGGTTCGAGTGAATGTTTTGATACGGGGAGAGTTATTAATTGCTTCGGGAAGGGCATTCCACAGGAAACAGACACGTACCGAATAGAAATATCGGCGACAGTTAGTACGGGAATGGGGAATTTGTAGTGCCACTGAGTGGCTACGTGTAATTCCTGATTCACGGTATTTGAACAAATGTTTGAGTGGATGATCTGGAGTAGTCAATACTTTGTAAGTAATGATAACGTCACTTCGAAGTCTATGTTGAAGGGGAGTGGGGAGCTTTAGCTTTTTCAACCTTTCCTCGTATGTAAGGTCTCGAAAACCACACACGAGTTTAGTTGCACGATTATATATCTTTTCAAGCAAGAATATATCTTTTTTCATCCACGGAGTCCATGCTTGCAATGCATGTTCCATTGTGGGAATTAAGTAGGTCTTCATGATGCTTGGCAACGTTCCAGGCGTGAAGGTTCTTAATATCCGTCGAAGCATACCTAGAAGCTTTGAAGCACGCATGTAAATGACCTCACAATGCACGCTGTTCTTTAGGCTGCCGCGTATCCAGACTGCAAGAACCTTCTCCGATTCGGTCCAGCTCAAAATCGAATGCTTTGCCGAAGAAGTTTTATTATATATGTGACTAATGTGAAATGTTTTCTGCACAACCGTTCGCAATAATTGATTGACTTTCCCTACGTTTCGTTAGTCGTTGAATCAAAACATATTTAAAAATAGTACTTGTATTATAAACAAAACAAACTGTATATCACAACTATCGTGAACTATTTTCCGACTGTCGCACTTGAAACACAATGAACAGGGTTCACTGACAAAATATGTACAGTTTATTCAACCAACCAGGCGCTCTCGATCATGTATAAACTATATATACTATTTTCTGTGTGAAAGATGACAAGATTCAAGATTTATAGTTAAGAAAGCTCTTATATAATCGTCAAGTTTTGATTTGAATATAGATAAACTGTTTGAGCTTACCAAATCGGCAGGTAGGGAATTCCAAATAAAGCACGCACGCACCGAATAAAAATACATGCGGCAGTTCCGTTTGGAATGTGGTATTTCCAACTTGCAACCATGACTACGGCTGCTGCTGGAATTTCGAAGGTGGAATAATATATCCAGGGGGCGGGAAGTATTTTGTAAGTATTTTGTATGCTAGGATGAAATCACCTCGCATTCTCCATTGTGCAAGTGTCCTCAGACGCAGTCGTCTGAATCCTCCAGCGAATGGCATATTTTCGAGTTCAATTACAAGCTTAGAAGCTCTCTGATATATGCGATCCAGGAGTAAGATGTCTTTTTAGAGCCATGGTGTCCAGGTCAATGTATGCGTGCTTGCTCTTTAGATATGTTTGATCTTATGTTCGAATTGCTTAAAAGTGTATAGCTAACTCCAAGTTACCAACAACAAACATTTCCTTGCAATTCGTAAAATGGTTAGTCACGGAAACCAATGAAGTTGTGTCCACCTGATAAGAGCCAGCCGTTCAGAGCCTTTTCGATCTGTACGCGCAAGTGGTACGAATCCACGTCTAGCACCTACTCGTCTAAATCGCTGAATGTTTCCTTTCTCTTCCAGTCATCCAACTCATAATGTCGCACCCGAAATCTCAAAAGATCTCTGAACCCTGTGAAATTGTGAGTTATTGGTTTTGTTCCTAAACAACTTGAAGAATTGCTTCATCCATTGTGAAAACAGTATGCACGATTCGAGTTTTGAGTGCTAAGTTTCATCACCGAACAAGTTGGTTAGGTAGATAAACCAGATCGCATTGCAGAGAAGAAATACTTTCAAAGCAATCCGGTTGATGTGCGCTTTGCAACTGTATTTGGAGGCAATATTTTGTTGATTGTTTAGGCAGAAACTGCCTCTCTGTAGGCATCCATGTTCTTAACTGACCAATGTTCATCATCGTGTCAGCAAAGTTAATGAAAACGGATTTTCATAATTGTGAAATGACACTAGTTTGTCTATTTCTTTAACTTCATAATTATATATGTTATATACGACCGTGATATTCGGAAACTACGACATCTCACACGAAAGACACGCATTTTGTTGGTTATGGACAACTAAATTTCAAACTTGACAATGTGAATTTTCACAAATTCCGCCTTGCTTGGTCTAGCTCCATGAACTTCTTGGTCGACCAATCCACCAGCAACGGGGTCAATGCTTGAAAATCAACAAAGTTGATCATGAGTTAAACACGTATCAACTGTTACAAGTGAACATATCACGCCCAGGGCGTTCGAGGGCATTCTTCCAATCTCTCGTGGTACATGAAAAGCGTGCGCAGATTAATTATCAATACACAATCAACCGCTTGCCGAATGAACCGAGTTTCGGTAAGCTACCATGAATTAACTTTGATTCAATGCCAATAATCTGTTGAATTGATCAAAGGGCTTACTCGTCCATCATGTATGGTTGATTCACGCCGTTCAAAACTGAGCAGTTAAGTGATGCCTTTGACCGCGTTTTTACTGCAGCTTTATTAAAAAAAACCGATGGCTTGGTCGCAGTTTTGGGTAACGTTTCGCCTCTGACACGCAAACTTTGTCACGCCTGGGGTGATAGTCTGAACAGGGCACGTAATTGACTAGCACTGTATCCACCACCTCTAATTGGTCTCACCACTGAACAGTCTATTCACATCCTAGAAATGACAAGACACGTAAACAAACACTGGATCGATGGGTCTACTTACCCCGCGCAGCGTGAATCCGGTCAAGGTCAATTAACACTGGCTAACGTGACTAAAGTTCGATGGAATATTAAAAATATTATTCACTATAAACATAAATTTAACTTGTCCGTTGCAACGCTGAGAGCCGTATCGTAGAGACTGTGTCCCATACAACTAGTTGACCACCTGTCAATCAGCCTTGGTGATTTCCCCTTCCTCTATATGCATGTATTTCATGGAAGAATTAATGCTACGTCACAGCGCATTTAAGTTTTCACCGTCCACACTGTGACCGGTGAGGTTGAACACATGGGGAGTTATATATTCTATAAATGTAATTAAGCAGAGAGCAGGGAACGAATTCTCCGAGTTAATATGACAGAGAGTTTGTTAGAACGGATTCTTAAATCTCTGTTTAGATCACAGAGTATGGGTCAAAATTCTCAGTGAAGAATATTATGTACTTCTGACTGGGTACAAAGTCAAATAAACGACGTGGTATCTTAACTGATCCTATGCTTGGAGTATGTTTGTGAAAAGTGTATGGATAGTGGTTTATCGCGGTCAATCGCAAACCAGAATCAAAACATCGACTGGAGCAGAGATCTCCTTCGATAAGATGTGTTTGCTTCATAAAAAGATTAATTAAACTAGAAAAGGTTACTTTTGACAATGCAAGAATTTATACGTGAATTTCTCGGGGATGTGTTGTGATTCGTTAGGGTAGATCGTCTTGTAGTATACCATGATAGCATGCATTTTTGTATCATCAAAATACTCAATCAAGATTGTGGTTTTTAAGATATTTCAAGGTTTTAATGGTCTACTCTATGGGGAGTTGCAATTAGGAATTCAAACATTGAGCAGACCGCACGTGCGGTACAAATACGTTTGCAAAAGAGATATGAAAGCTCTTGGCATTGACCACGCGAGCTGGGAAGAACTTGCTCTTGACCGCTCACCTTGTAGGCATTGTATACAGCGTCGTTTGCAAGCTGAGTAGGAGCATATACAGCTCTTAATTGCTGAACGCAGATCACACCGCCGGCGTGTAACTGACGCCCTACAACAGAGTTCTGACCATCGTTACCACTGCTGCTTGAGAGATTGTTCCTCCCGAATCGGACTGTTTAGTCATTCAAAAAGCTGTAAAATATGAAAATTCATTCGATTGTGATGTACTTCCATGATCGACTTCGACCGAAGGAGGCCAACAACAATGGTCTAAAAAGTCAATTCTTTACAGCAGAACTTGACAATTATATGTTGACAAAATCATCTTCAATACAAAACATCTTTGTTGTTTTCATGCATTTCCTATATATTTAAGCTAAGGTAACTGTAAAGTATTTGCTTTTTAGTTCAATAAAACTTTGTATTACTTTGAAATACTTTGAGTAACCATAGCTTAAAAATATCGGGAATGCATAAAAACAACACGAATGTTTTATCCATATGGAAAGTCAGCATGTGTATTCATGTACGAGGTAGGATTTGGTAAACATATTCTTGTCAAGTTCAACCTTGAACATGTTCAGGCTTGTTGCACAAATGATGTGTGGGGGCAGGGAGTGAGTTCCATATAAAACAAACTCGGACAGCAAAGAAGAACCTCCGACAATTTGATCTAGAGTGTGGAATAATTAACTTGTAGCCAAGAGATCTGCTACCGCGTGCTTCTTGTCAATGATACAGACAATCTTTAGCAGTGTGTTGCTTTCTGTTCTGTTCATTTAATGAAATAAATTAAAATTTTGGACATAAACGTGTTCGATGGTACCAGGATAATGTAAATTATAAAGCTAGAATACTATTGATCAGCGGTTACTGATATGAGACAACAAGCTTGTTTAATCATTCTATAAAGCATCTCTGGAACTTCAGGAATTAGAGCAATCTTCCAGAAGTAATGCCTTTGAGGTTCCACACTCTACAAAGAGGAAATACCAAACTTATTCCTGTAAATTAAATTAAAATATTTTTACCCGAATTTAGATTTTGTTAGCCAATGGAATTTTTATTTTTACTCAAGAAAGCTGTTTCCAAAATCTCTGTCAATGTTCCTTGTGTGCTATCCATCGTAGTGGAGACAAAACGTCATTCTGTATTTTTTAAATAGGTTATCATTTTGCTTTGTTAGCATAGTAATATTACATCGCGGAAAAAAATAATTGTTTTTTTCCGTTTATTTTAGAATATTACTATGAAGATTGTGAAATGAGAAGATTGAAACTTACTGGCAAAACAGGTAGGTATCTCATGAGAAACATCTGAACAGAAGACCAATTTTCTTGCCTATGCAATTTTCATATATTTTCCTAAGATTTCCTTAATGTAACTGATTACTAAACGACGATAATTTTTAATGACGCTGTGAGTTATGTTTCAAATCTAATCCTGTTTAATATCAACTACGCACAATGCCATACGGCAATCTGGATACTCGCAGGCTTATTCAGACTATAGGAGTTCTCTTTTTTACAAACCAGGATATGGTGTTCTTCCTCTAAAATACCGAGGAAATGATTTCGGAGGAGTGTGAAACAATTCGATGCTGATAAAATTGAACTAAAAATGGTTAAAAACAAAAGCAATCGATAACGTGAGTAGTGTGTTCGTTTCCACTCTCCGGTACTGAGTTTTACTGCGGCTATCTAATGGTGTTCACGACCGCTAGATATGAATCCGTGTAAACTAGATAAAGTCATCATACAAACAAGGAGCGCAGTATACAAATGGTTATTGCATTATTATACATATGAATATGTGTACTGTATTTGCGCATAAAATATACATGTAACAGTTGTGTTGTTGTTGGCCTCCTTCGGTTGATGACGACCATCGATGTGTATCACAATTGCATGATGTTTTCACGTTGCACAGCTTTTCGAATAACTAAACAGTCCGATTCGGGAGGAACAATCTCTCCCGCAGCGCTGGCAACGATAGTCAGAACTTGGTTATAGGGCGTCGGTTGCACGCCAGGGGCGTGATCTGAGTTCAGCAGCCAAGAGCTGTATCTGCTCCTCCTCAGCTTGAATACGACGTTTTACACAATGCCTCCAATGTAAGCGGTCAAGAGCAAGTTCTTCCCAAATCACGGTGTCAATGCCAAGAGCTTCCATATCTCTTTTGCAAACGTCTTTGTAACGCAAGTGCGATCTGCCCAATGGTCGACTTCCTGATTTCAACTCACCCTAGAGTAGATTTTTCGGAATACGACCATTTTCCATTCTGTAGACGTGGCCAAGTCACCGCAGGCTGTGCTGTCGTTGGTTCCAAAATATATCATGTAATTGAGTGTGTTTATCTCTCAAATGCGGCCCAACACGAGAGAGTTGGCTAAAAATTCTGGAGTGCTTTACGATGACCAGTGTTATGCATATGAGCAGCGCAATAATAACTGGCATCACTTGCAAGTTGAAAACCGCGGATGACGTATTCAGTGGTTGTTTACAATGTGAAAACTCTAATAACTGTAACATATTTACTCTATTTCCTACGACTTTAAATTTCAGTCTTGATGCTGGACATGAACCCAAAGTTTTACGGACACAGCACCAGCGAGGATCGGAAGATTTGCTTGAAGGTAATCGTGTAAAATTCAATTTTTTTCTTTCAATATAGTTTATTCACTGGTAAGATAGGGTTCAAATATGAGCTTCGATGTGATCGATTAAGTAGATTCTCTTCATTTTCACATGTTTCACCATCAAGGGGACTTGATACTCGTTCGTATAGACCGTGTATTCGGTTCCAGAAATCTGTAATCATGCTGGAACAGGCGTATCGTTTCACGGTGCAAAAGCATGTATATGTATATAAAATTCGTACGAAAACTGCGTACTCTTTCGGTGTTTCTGGTCAACTTGAATCGAACTTTCATGATGGAGATCTCATGCCAAGAAATTTCGTGCCATTGCAACAACTTGTCATCCAACGGGGTGGCACTTAGTTAATTAATCATCTAATTTCAACGGAGCGCTGGTCGATATTGATTAACAACAAGCCAGCTGATGCTACATAAAAACTGTCATCCAACTTAGTTCGCGGTGTACCCACTTACACAAAACACCACCAGTTTCTGGTTACTTCTCGTCATCGGGTGGAAACAGTAAAATCAGTTTCAGGGAGCCTCGAAACAGAGGTAAAGTGTTTAGCCGCGAAACCGGTTGTTTGCTTCCGTCCTGCTTTTCGAACGTCATATACTACTTAATAATAAAAATCGGGCTTCAATCAAAAAATAACCATCGTGCTGTCATTGGAATGTTGTAAAATATTCCAAACAGTTACCGGTGCTGCAATGCACCACTTGTGGGACTTAGCTTAGTCCCTAAATGGAAGCTAAATTTCAAATGAGGATTTATCCTTGAATTCACAAAGTGTTCAGCCAATTTGTACTTGGAGATCACTGTTTTATTGGGTTCGAACAACGAACCACAATGTTCAAATTCAGAATCACACAGTAAAATCCACCCTATTAGTATTTCAATCACTCATTCCATTCTTTTACACACCATGAGCCGTTTATGATTGTTTGTCTTCATCAGGTGGAGACAGTAGATTTTATATTTCACAGTTATCTTCAAGTGTGACTCAATTTACAACTTTGCGACTGTTTCAAAGGTAACTGCACCAGAAACTGGTTGGTTACATAAGTGAAGGGGATGTGAACACCACAATGATCGCTTCGAGTGTCTGGACAGGAATCCCATTGTGATTCTGTATTTGATCATCGTGGTTTTATGTAAGAACATTCATCTAACAGTGGCAATCAGGTATACATCTGTTTGTCATACCTACGAGTGTGATCAGTCGCTGGCGTGTTCTTTCACTTGAGTAATCAGGTTCGACTGAAAATTTGATCATACAGCACTTCATTAGAAAAGCGGTTGATGACCTGACGAGAAAAAGTACCGGATTGTAAAACGAAGCAATCCATTTTTCACGCCAGTAAAAAGTGAAGAATTTCTGTAATGTTTGTCGATTGCCCGTCACAAATTGGTCACAGATTGGTTTGTGATGAATTAAATATGTGATGCTCCCGAAAATGTGTTGGTTGCCTTTGTCAGAATTTATTATTGCTTTGGTTTGGGTAAGCGGTGAAAGCAAGGTATATTTTGCGATACTGAATGAATGCATCCAAAATTCAATTCTGCTACCGAGACTCGAAATTCAAAGCGTATGGTAAATAATGCAAATAGCTGTACAATACCATAGGATAGACGTATAAACTTTAAACAAATCGTGCCTTCATGTTTGTGCCCAACATGCTCCTGCTTCACCGAGACCACTCAAGAATAGGTGGTGGAGTAGCTGTGTATTACCACCAGCGTCTTCACTACACAACTGTTTCTGATACACGATTTGAGCTGGTGGATACCACGGGGTGTAGCTTGCGCCTGGAATCGGGAGAGAACTGCATCCTTGGTGTAATTTACCACTCACCCACCTCATCTGACGCCCACAACGAAATGTGGCTAGAAATAATGCGCAACACTGGAAATCTGAGCGGAACCTAACTACTCAAAATGGATGGTTTTGACCTTTCACATCTTTATACCAAACGATTACACCAGCAGCAATCCCTTGAGTGTAAGTTCCGACAGATCAAGAGCTATTGTTCCAGACAGATTTAGATTACTTGCAGTTTGCATCCCGCAGTCATACTAAAGGTTGCGGCAAATGAACAAACGTAATTGATATCATTACTCTATAATACCGTACAACGGGATACATGAATCTAATGCTGTAAATATTATTCAGATTGAAGATGCCGAGACTGCATTGTTAGCTCAGGAAGTTTGTAATCCGCCTAGATGAAACCAACAGTTAAACTATTTTTAAAGGGAATTATCGCTAATCCATGCATCTCACATGTTTCGGTGTTCTTCGTTACTCTCTTCGTCTAACATGCCAACATGAATGATTGATTACCGAAATGCGCAAGAACGAAAAGCTAGCGAAATTTCGGCTCAGCAATATACAAAACGACTTTCTACGCCGTGACTGGAAAACGCTATTTAGACAAATAAACACATAAAATGTGTAAAAGGGGTGAAATTAATAATCATAAACAAAAGAGCTCATTTGCATGCATTTACTTTACATAAGCCTAACATGTGAGAGGAAATGTAATCGAGAAATTTGGTGGTGCCAACCTTATCCAAAAGTGGCTTACAAACGCAACTTGTTTACCATTGTTCCATTGTTTTAAGCACATGCGGATACCGATTGTCATATCGTTTCCTGATGAGTGCACACAGTACGAAAACAATAGTGAGGCATGTGACAGAAACGTACGCGAACGAGCATTTTGTACACACATAACATCTTTGTCACTACTCGTAAGTAGCAGATACTTTGAAATATTCACTCAGCTACTAAGCTCCGAAATGCTATTTTTGTAGTATTATTATCCCATTCCATAATTTGAACATTTAATTCAAAGCAGATACCTGTAGATTACATGTTCTTTTGTGCAAACAGATCAAAGGTGCTCTCATGCAACTCTACACTCCGGAGGATTGCGTAAACTACGACTCGGAAACCATAAAATTAACGGCCCACATCGACAACGCATCTTATTTCACACCGAATCAAATCATGACTTTGTTTCAAAGCCATGGAGTTATCGAAGTATCGAATGTGTTCTGGCAGCGCAAGCTCAAACGAGATGTCCTGTAATTCGACCTCCTGGGATTGGTGAACAAAGTGGTCACGCATAGTTTTAGTTTTCCCATTTTTAATATGGTTTTAATAAAGTTTGCTTACAACCTCTTCCTGAATTATACTATACTATGGATGATAATTTCCCATAATTTTTCGAAGATAGCGGTTGTAAAATACTTGGAGACGCCAAATGTTCTCTATACGCAAGGTCCAAGTTTCGCACCCATACTGTATCACTGCCAGAGCTGAGGGTTTTTAGATTCTACTTTTGAGTAATAAAGACAATTTTTATAACGTCAGAGGTTTCCTAGGATGCTCAAACTACGTTTGCTCTGTTTAATCGATTGATGTCTGCAGCATGACACTGCACACGATAGTTACTAAACTTATTTCAACTACTAACGCAATACTATCTGGCTTGTGTAATGTTGCTTACGCATGTGTGTACGAGTCGAAAAGCGAGAATATATCGTTAGAATAGTTCAACTTGAAATGCACGTCGCCCGGCATAATATAAACTCCGAAAGCTGCAGTTCCATCTCCCCATTACTGCAAACTTGTATCAATTAGAAAATTACGTACATAATTAAACAGTGCCGGTTGATATGGCTCGAAATCGGTTAAAAATATATTTCGATAGCATGGGAATTATTGATTAATTCACAATGAATTATTCTTTGTTGAAAGGAGGAATACGTTGATGGATTTCACTCACGTGCCCTGCACATACGCTCCAAAACTGGTTTCTGGCTGTTTGCCGTAATCAAATGAAGAGATTATAAGATCACGTTCGATGAGGTTTGAACAGGTTGCACAGCCTCAACAATAGGTTACTTGATTGCTACGGTTAATGTATCCGTTTTCTCATTCATTAGAGTTAGTGTTAGAGGGGGTCATTGATTTTGTAAAAGTTAATTTGTACACGAACAATAGAACTACTTGCAAAGTAGATCGCATCCGATTACCATAAAAATCGGTTAGAAATTCACTCGGCAGTTGGGTTAACCCTTGACCGAGACAAATCCAATATTATGAACGTCATTTGGTAATCGGAAGAATACAAATTTGCATGTCGTGACTCTATGTTTACCACTGTAGGAGATTTATGCTACAGAAGAGCTCTAATAAGTGTAACAGTTCGTGGCTAGTGGTCGCTCAAGGTTGCAATTGAGGCGTGCGAAAGTCGTTCGAGATGTGGCGCTCGCGACAGGATTATCAATCAATCAACACCTCCGATTGGCTGTCACATACGGACCAATGAGACATCGGTTATGGAGTAGGCTAATGACAAACCATGGTACTAACGGAATGAATAGACAGAAAAAACACCGTATAAAAGCCCACCAATCACACTAGCATGTCACTTCGAATGAAGATTAGCTGATAACGTCCTCGAACCTGATGACGATGCCTCCTAAAATAGTAATGCCAGCTCGGCGAACACCATTTGAACAACATAAATTCAAAACTGAATATTTCAAAATATTTGGTTTTAGTGCGGAGTAAAAACATACAATATCACAAACCGCGTTGAATTCAAAGTGTTTCCGAATGACGAAACAATAAAATCGAGTCAACCAACAACATTGGCACGTAGCCAAATAGAAACGATACCAAAATGCCAAGAAACGGTTGATCGATAGATTTGGCAGTCGGAGAAAAATAGCGCCCTCGGTACGAGACGAAATCAAATTCGCGTTCGTTTCGAAATCGAATCTGTCGCTCGATAATGCAGTTGTTATACTCCAGCGATGTTGCGTAGATCAACGCAATCGAGGCCAAAATGAATACCAACGAACTGATCGATACATGGATCATTAGGACGCGACTGAAAATCGCCAAGAAGTAACACACGAACAGCCCAGTCAGTCCGAATGTTAGCAGGGTGAACGCACTGGTCCAACAGGCGCCGACTCGATGCGCTCTGCTGTTGCAGTAGTCCCACAATTCTTGGGCTACCTCTTCGTGTTCCTTCAGCAGGGCAAGCACCTCTTCCGGATGATCTTCGCGGAGATCATCGTCTTGGATTATTTTGGTGCTCCAAAACCCGACGAGATATGTTATCTGTCAAGCAATGTGATAAGCTTTCACCTCATTCAACATGGGGACATTCCGAAAGCGTAGCAAAGTGTTTTGGTATAGCATGGATAAAGGCTTATATCTATCTCCCTTGCTAACGCATAACACGGGCTACACATGCCGGGACACAGGCTTGTTGAAAATGCTTCGTTACACAACATGTTGCATAATCATCATTCACACTCTCACCACAATGGTTCTACATTTTGGGTGAAAACAAATTAGAAAAAGCGCATAAATAAATTCCTTATTACCCGGATCTTCGTCACTACAACGCAAAATCGATCTCCCACTCTTTGAAATGTGTTATCATCTAAACATGAATGTGATTAATTGTAGAAACAGTGAAGAAATAATCATTTAGGTTTCCCAAATAGTTTATCGTCACAAAGCCTTGAAAAGGATCTGCAGATAAGACCCGTATGTAATTATCGTATCGTTAAAGCTTAAATCTGAATTCGCTGTGGTCAGATTAGTAAATTGCGTTTTATATGGACCTAAAAGCTGTAAGCTATTGACAGTTAGTTGATCGTCGAGCTTGAGTTCTGGGTTTTGGACGTTTTACTAACGGATTGGATGGCATCATCAGTGTAATTTCTTTCGAAGTCCATGTCTCGAAGCTAACCACTGGTAATAAAATATTCTCTCTCGTGCCCGGATTTGCTGTCGTGCTTCGAGCACGACGATTAAAATAGTCACTCAATCGTAAAATACAAAATGTCAGCAGGTTATAACAGAATCTAGAGAATAGCATTGTAGACAAGGTGTTTAACCTTAGCTTGTAAATTTTCTTCTTTATAAGTGACATTACTTAACGTGCGATGACCAAATTTCGCTCAGTATAATTCATTTTGTACCGAAACTCATGATGTGATCTTAGATGAAATGCCCTCCCAGGCTAACGAGCTCCATCTGCCCGAAACAAGCTGGTTTTTAGGCGCCAGTCACTAGCTCTCGCCCCTTCTCCTGTTGGTAGAAGCAGTTCCGCCGGGCTCGGGGAGCCACTCATGCAGGCCAGAAGCTGGACTTGGTTGTCAGAGGCTATTTGAGACGTATGCCATACGGAAGTATTTTATAAACATTGGGAGCTCATCCCCACTGCCATACCCGGCTATTAAAACCTTTGGAACTTGCATAAACGAACTGCGGATGAACAGCTTAAGCAGAACCAGTCTCCGAAACTTGAGCAGATGAGCAACATCTGCTACGACCGACGTCGGTCGGTCAAACTGACCCAAGGCGATGACGAAATCGTTAGACCAATCAGATCCAAGTATAGTGTTGGGGACAGTGTCGTTGTATCGGGATTTGCCTATATAAGATGGTCGTTTTGTTCTTTATCATGTGCGTAATAAACGGTCTGGCCAAGTGGCATTCTCATTCGTTGTGGCATTCTGTAGGAAAAAGGTGATATTAACCGTGTAAGGGTTGACATCTGGTGTGAATCGTTACGAAATAAACGGCTGGATAAGAAACTGAGGTGGAAGTGATTCGTGTTGGATTGCGTACACAAGCCTGGATGCAGGCCACATGACGCACGGTCAGAGACTGTGCGCGAGTTTGAGTGTCCTCGAGATTTGGGTCAACGACATCACAGACGTTATTTGACCTCCAGTGGCCTGATATCATTATCACCCCCCTGATTGGCCTATTCTATTCAACAGCATCAACAAGTATGCTCTGAAAAACGATATGGACGGTGAATCAAAAGCGGCTTGCAATTTCGTGCGTTTTGTATGTTTGGAGCAAAATGTGTTTCCTGGAGCAGACCAGAGCGTTTCAAAAGAGCTTCCGTACACGTTCATTGGGAATTTATCAGTTAAAATCTCAGAATCATTGCGCGTGCTTTGTTAAGCAGGCTGCCTACAGAATGTGCTTTAATAAATACGACAATAAGATCAATACAGCCCGGTGAGCTAGAAACACCTAATATAAAGCGGTACAAAGTCTCTAAACGCTTTATTCCGTTGTATTCGTAAACTGGAGTTCACCATTGTAAAACATGGGACTGCCTACGTAATCGACTCGAAATTTTGTCATCCTGAGCTGTTGCCATGCAATACACCGAAAGTGAATAGGGGTATTGCTGAGTAGATAAACAGCGTCCCTGGTCTTTACCTTCTATACGATTCCCAGAGCAGTTCGCAATCAAAATGGTGATTCTACTTGCCACACAAACATGCAGCACCTCTTCCCAGTTTGCTTTGTGCTTGCTTGTTGATAAAATCCATTCCACATATCCCTATCTTTTAAGATTTACTTTATTCATGGTTTTATAAAAACGACGCCAAATTGTTGTTATCGCTTTTCGGGAACACATCATCAAATTTATTATCGATAGAAAATTAAAACTTGCTACCTCAGATTAAAAAAATTACCCAGTCATCTTACGGAAAGATTAAATTTCACTTGTTGGTCAGGATAACCTTTCGGGCGCAATCCAACGAGCTTCAAGTTGTGTTCGAAGTAAGCGTCCTTGATGGACGCACAAAACAACACGGTACCCAAAGCGCTGAATAACACCGCGGCAGAGAGTAGCCAACGTTGTCCCGTTCGAAGTTGTCTGCGCCACCCCGGATAGAACAGCGGATTGCCACTGAAAAAACTCGCATCCTCAGCGCGTAGTGGGCTGGAATAACTTCGGTGCATTGATATTGTTGATTCGGTTGTATACGGAAAGTTTATCGATCTTCGTCATGTGATTATTTAAGCAAATTTGATTTATCGGATCACGAGCGGGACTTTCATCACATGGTTCCTGTTAGTTATACTTTAGTTGGCGAGTTTGGTGCTTTAAGACAACGTAACTGTTCGACTCTTGTTCCGGTGCTTCGAAGTTGAACAAGCATTGAAATGTTGTCCATCGGAGATGATCAAATATCTGCGACAATGCTCTAGAGATCAGTCCTCAATGGCTTCTAATTAGTAATGGATGAAGCGACACATTCTTTGACTGACCAAGACAGTGTCAAATAGATACGTGAATATTTCAAACGCTGTTTAGCGATCGATGGTCAACTGAAGCACCTTGTTTTCATCAGCCATCTGTAATTATCATGTTTCACAAGTATGTGCAAGCGATGACGAACCGGTTTGATCAAGGCCCATTCATGGCGATGAGAAACAAGGGTTAAAATTGTAGAGCAACATTCCCTCTTGGTGCAACTCGATCGGCATCATCCGAAAGATGGCTAATGTAAAGGAATTTTTCAAGTTACCGTTTTTGAACCTCCGAGAATTATGGAATTACAGTGAGTAGTGTCCATCGAACAATAGCAAAACCATTTACAGGGAAGGTCGAGGGGTAAAGTTCTGAGATACACAGTTTAAACCTACTGCCTTGAGGGCAATGCTCCTCATTCTTCTTTGTCTTATTGGGTATCGATGGCAAGCGTTTTCCAGTGTGAAACGCATCACATTCTCTTCACTGGCGTAGACCAGTCTTTGGCATGATTGCCATTACGAAGAACGGGTTTCATATAACGGTAGATCGCCTTTCCAAAACAGCTGGCAAGAGTCAATCAATTGAACTCATCTTCTGTGTTAGTATCAAAGAGTGTTACCCACATGTGCGTTTTATGCTTTAAAGGATAAGATGCAGTTTGAAACAATCCATTGAGTACTTCGTTTTTCAACCTACTCATGATGACCACGGGTTCTGTAATTTGTTGAGAGTGTGAACAACTTTAAAAGCTCATCACCATACACTCCCAACAAGACCCGCTTTGTCATCATCAAATCATATAAATGTTTTGTTGATGCTCGAGCGGGAAACAGACGCTCCTCTCTTCATAGCTTGAAAACCATTTTGTGTAATGCATTGGTTGAGGAATTGGTATATTTTCGGTCTAGGCATGAGTCGACTTGGCATTATCACAGCCTACATACTGTGAAGATGCAAAGTTTATTATCAAAGAGTGCTGATCACGAGCTTTCGACTGTACCGGTTGGCACGAAATAGACTTGCAAATCAGATCGAAGTGACAGCAATGGACAGACCTGTTTCAGGATCACCGTTGTGATTGTTTGATTTGTCAATATAAGATATGCGTAATTTCGGAAGATGTGAACAACACATCACTTTGGTCATCCATAAGCGCCTTGAGTCCTTGACCACGAATAGCTATGTGATTCTGTGTTTGAACATCGTGGTTCGTTGTGCGAACACTATGCAACAGTGGCATTCAAGTATACACTTGTTTACCCTACAACAGAGTTCTAACCATCGTTGCAAGCGCTGCGGGAGAGATTTTTCCTCCCGAATCGGACTGTTTAGTCATTCAAAAAGCTTTAACACATCGAAATCTATTTATCCACTGTTTCAAGGCTCACTGAACCTAATCTTACTGTCTCCACCTGATGACGGCCAACAGCCAAAAACCGGTAATGGGGTGTAATTTCGGGGGATATGAGTAACACAGCAGCAAAGTCTTCTGGCCGCTTGCAATCATTCCACAATAATTGCCTTCGTCGAATTATTGTGGTAAAATGGCTAGAAAAGATAAGGAATCAAGACCTGTGGCAGATTGCTGCTGATGACCCGATCGCCCAGCAGATCAGTAGAAGAAAGTGGAGATGGGTTGGGCACACCTTACGGAAACCTTGTGATGACATCACGCGTCATGCTCTGGTATGGAACCCAAACGGGAAGAGACCGGTCGGACGCCCAAGGCTATCTTTGAAGCGCTCGTGTGAAGAGGAAATTCGCAAGTGTGGACTTAACTGGAACGACATCAAACTGGCTGCTATGGACAGTCCAAAGTGGAGACAAGTTGCCGAGGCCTTATGTTCCTCCAGGAACTCAAGGGATTAAGTAAGTAAGTAAGAGCAACACATCACTTTGTGTGTTTTGTTATTAGTCTTGTGCGTAATAAACGCCTTTGAACAATCGGCGTTCCCTTGTGTTGATGGATTCGTGGATGAACGCGATTAGTGTCGAACGGGGTGACCTCGGGTATGAGGCGAGAGGTGAACGATGTGCGTGCGTATAACACGGGGGGGGGCAACGTGGACCGATGACCCGAATGTTGCGATAAGTGGCCAGCAGTCAATTTCGGCATCTCTACCCAACCCGTTACGATACTGCCACGACACACAACAAAATCAAACAACAGGCTGCTGCTCCCACAAACACTTTATAAACCTTATTCTTCTGCATCCAATGTGAGAATTGACCGACATGAGCCTATTTAAAGCCTAGCATATCATTATGCTGAAGATTGCTTCTGCGCCGTGTATGCAGGAGCGCTATATGATGTGTCAACAGGTAAAGAATTGACTGCGAAAAACCTTTCCACCAGGTATTTTATGCACTTCTTAGGTGATTCTTTTGCTTTCTGCCGAAGGCAAGGGGGTATACGTACGGTCCTGAGCTCACAGGCGCAAACATCACGTTTGAACTGGTTAGGTGTTAATATCAGATTGTGCCGTTTAAATACCTACATCGATCAGTATAACCTTACCGAATAAGTTTATCACCGATAACGGCAGAGATTGTTGCTGAGATGATAACGTTTGTTGGGTAATCCAAAAACGATATGTATGAAATCACAAGCCTGATCCAGGCCAAGTGCCGCACAGTCGAGGACTGCACGTGGGCTAAGATACTGACAGGTTTCCCAGGCCTAGACAGATATTGGAAAGGAAAAAAACAATGGCAGTGAGACTCCAGCGTGTATTCGCGGCAATTTTTTGGACACGATGTTAGCTTACATTTGTTTGCTACATGTCTGATATACTGTGGATCGTTGAATGCATTACTGTAAACCATGACAACGTACATACGATGAGCAACATTCAGCCATGCCAACGAATTCAGATTTGTCTCGCTGCGAACTAAGCTACACTATTCTTGTTTTCGTTTGCTATGTCTATGTCCAGCAACCCGCTTCTTTTCGGGGACAATCTGTATTTTGATTTTATAGTCCTATCAATGCAAAAAACGTGTTCTCAATCAATACACATTCGACGTTGGACTTCTGTTCAATCGTTTCATTCTGGTTTTGTTCTGTTTTCCTTGCTCTCTTGGGGTTGAGAACAACGCATCGGTTGAGTGAATCCAACGACTGTTGGGGTACTCGAAGCAGACTATTCACTTGCAGCCCTTCATGTGAGCACATAACACTTGGCCTTGAAGACAAATCGACTGTAGCGCTAGATGAAGGAGGTGTGCGAAAGAATGTCGCTGGTTATGGAACATTTGTTTTAAAATTCTCTAGCCAAAAGACTGGTTCATCTTTATTTGAATACACTGCCTCGCAGACGGGTTCGATTGGATCTAATCCTCACTTATAAAATAATGAACTCAAAGATGCACCCTCTGAGGCATTGATTTCTCCTCCGGTCAAGCCATACCACACGTACACACCCACTGGCATTTGATATTCTACATTCTCACCGGAACTGCCGTGGTTATTTTATTCGGTGCGAGTTTGTTTTTTATGGAATTCTTTACCGTCAGATGTTGTATTCAGGAACAAATTAGATATATTTATGCGTAGTAATTCCACACTACATCTCGTTTATGTAACACGACATTCATCATAATGAATATTATTCCATCATACCTAGAAAATGCATGACATATTTTTCTAATTACAAGAAGTGTCGATATTCCCGACGCCTCATCTTAATATATATATATCCTTTTTATACCAATATCCTAGGGTGTTGTACAGCTACGAGCTTTTTTATACTATATATATCCTTTTTATACCAATATCCTAGGGTGTTGTACAGCTACGAGCTTCTTTATACTAAAAATTTTTGAATCTTGCAAAAACATATTCAGCTTTCATAAAAAATTTAGATTCAGTGAACCCTTGTAGTGGACTGACCCCTACAATAATGTCCCCAAGAATGTTGGAGAAAAGGCACAGGAAATGAAAGGTTTATCGCGGTAGCCAAAAAGGTGCACGAAGGTACATGGTAGCAATCACGGAACACAAATCAACGGAAAGTGCCTTATCAAGGTCAATTGTTATGTACAGTAAAACAATGTTGTTACACTCTCCAAAATAGCTTAGATTTATCGAACTACTGCTGCAGAAAGTATCTGAATACGAAGCAGTTCCAGAATTAAACATTAGATTGTTAATATATTCGCCAGCTAGTTTATTTTGCCTCAAATCAACGAAAGCAAGATTTATGAATCTTTTATTTGGTACTCTGATTTACTTATCGAACTAAAAATCGGGCCATCTTTCGAACATCCAGCATTGTTATTCTGGCGAAAGCGAATTGGCTCGAATTTCGTGGAAAAACCTGATTTGATACAATTCAGTGGGGTGATAGTGTGGCCATTTGTAAACGGTATTGTTCTAGTAGACAAAATTCGAACAAGCAACATTCTTTCGCATCCCTGGTACCAATAACACGCGATTGACCATTAACAAACACTATAAATTGACCCAACTCGATGAAAGGTTTGTGTTTATCTTGACGATGAAGCTCTGTATGTTATTCGTTTGTTTGATCACACTGCAAACTCAAATCAATGCAGCACCGCTATGGGGAGACGAAACGGAGGAAATTTCGAAAATGGTCGATCAATTCAAACGGGAATTTGGCATTCCGAGATATGTCGCGAAAAAGGATCAAAACGCCCCCTCACCGCTACGAACAGGGAGTTACAAAAACGTGCCTGTGAATTATGAAGGTATCAGAAGTCTCGGAGACTTTCTAACCTGTTTTGGACAACTGCTTATAAATTCTATGTATCACTTAAAATAAATAATATTTGGCGAATGTAAATCTTTTTATTGTTGATGATTATCTTATATGTCGTGAAATCAAATTTGTTCTGAAAGGTTAACGTTGGCTGAAATACTCCGAAACGTTTTAGTTCAATCTGTACAATGATCCAATGGGACATTTTTTTAACTAAGTCAATACACCTTGTGGAATAATTTTCTGAGCTTTGCATGCAGATGAGTTTCCACAATTATGACACCAACAGCAGTTACACTTTTGGTTCGGAACCCAGCCTCTTCACATTTTGGAGAAACACGCTAACTGAAATTTAGATGAAGCAGCAAGATTTACATGAAAACTGTTCTTTGCAATTGTTACTTGCCACGTAAGTTCCACTCTCAAGTGAATGATTGCCAGCTGGCAATTCCCAACACTATCCTGCACAAAGTTGTTTCAGGAATACAAGCAGTTCGATTCTAGCCTATCTGCCAACACTATGTGGTTAACCGGGTTTCCCACGAAGACCTACCCCGGGGGAATCTTGGGGGTCGGTGAGGTGATAGCCATCAAAATATTTCGACCGAACTTATGTGCACTGAGACTATTAGTTCGTGATCTCTCATTACCTTGGGCAATAACGAATTCGCCTGAACCGTTAAATCATTATGACGTAAACGGGATTATTGTTGAGTGTTTGGTGTTGGTCCAAAAATCATACAGCTTTACAAGAAACCACAGAATTATATGGGAACTACGAATATATATAACAAGCGAAAACGGGATTTGGTTGCTTACTGAGCAGTTCAAGAATCAGGTAAAAATCCAAAGGGCAGAAATTATTTCCGATCGGTGGGATAACAAATGTAGATGCATGGTGTTAAGATGTATAGTTTTCTTCGATGCACGGGTTTAGGGTCAAAAAGGCATCAAGACTTCTCTTGAACATCTGCTGATTTGGTGAGTTTACAACATAATCTGGTAGATTGTTCCAAGTAAAACAAACTCGCACGGTAAAAAAAATGTCGTCTACAGTTGAGTCGCGAGTGAGGGACAGTTAGAACACCGTAGATTAAATAAGCATTGTAGAGGGTGATTTGCGGTATTCAAAATATTGTAAACCAAAATTAAATCCTCCGGAGACGACGACGTGGATAATCAAATAAGTTTAGGTTTGTGGTTCGCTCATAGTATGGTTTTCAAAGTTGATTTTTGGTAAGTTAACTTTCGTGATGGTGACTATCATCTGGTGTTCTTCCTCACTCGTGAAAACCAGATACCATAAACAATTTGATGTATCTGACGAGCAATATTACCGAAAACGTTATCAAAATACCACACCATAAAATCAATATTTGGATGCACTTCCATCACACGCACACACATACCTTGTTCACCGATTCTCCACTATTCCAAGTTATGCTGATCCTGATCCTACTGTCCCTACCTGATGAGTGCAAACAGCACGAAACCAGTCGTGGGGTGTGTGTGATTGAAATGCATGCAAATGAGCTTTTTCGTTAATTATCATGGGTTTTAAACCCAGTCTACATGAGTGGGGGCTCATGTGGTTGGTCGTACCAGCCTTATCCAACAGTGTCATACAAGCGCTCCTTGTTTACCATTCTTCCACTGTTTCAAGCGCATGCGGATCCTGATCCTACTGTCCCCACCTGATGAGTGTAAACAGCACGGAACCGGTCGTGGTGTGTGTGTGTGATGGCGATGCATGCAAATGAGCATTTTGGTTCATGATTATGGGTTCAACCCCATAATACGTGTGTTTGAACACGTGTGATTGAAGAGGTTGTTCGTACCAGTGGCATACAAGCGCTACTTCAGTACCGTTCCTCCACTGTTTCAAGCGCATGTGGATCCTGATCCTACTGTCCCCACCTGATGAGTGTAAACAGCACGAAACTGGTCGTGGTGTGTGTGTGATGGAGATGCATGCAAATGAGCATTTTGGTTCGTGGTTATGGGTTCAACCCCATTATACATGTGTTTGAACACGTGTGATTGAAGAGGTTGTTCGTACCAGTGGCATACAAGCGCTACTTCAGTACCATTCCTCCACTGTTTCAAGCGCATGCGGATCCTGATCCTACTGTCCCTACCTGATGAGTGCAAACAGCACGAAAGCGGTCGTGGGGTGTGTGTGACGGAATTGCATACAAACGAACATCATTGTTCAGGGTCACATGTCTAACCCCGTGCGAATGGCTACCTGCGATTGAACAGGTTGGTCGTGGCAGCCTTATCCAACAGCAGCTTAGAAGTTGACATCGTGCTTACAATTTCAAAGCTCATAGACCACACCATGCTTTACTCGCAAAAGACTGATACAACAGAAACAAGGTGTATATTTTGGATAACAACAAATTAGCTGAATCACACACACACACACACAAAACCGTAGAGAGAACACTGAACATAAAAATCGTTATATAATGCAGAAACTCAGAAATGATTTAAGCAATAAGGTTTTACTACAGTGAACTTTGAGAATCATTTAATGCGATGCAGGTTCGGGGGTTGGAACCTGCCAGCTGGGCAAGTCGGACTCGTAGAAAACCTTCTTCGGCAAGATGTGGAGGCTGTTGGAATGGAATGACAGCAGACGTGTATCAAGCGAAGACGATAATCGATCCGTTTATTTATAACAAAAAGCATATGTAATGTCAGATTATCATCACTGGCCATGAATTTGGTGAACAAAAGCGAGAAATTGAAAGTTCGTTGTGATTATGCATGGACATGGTAAGTAAGCACGCAAGTAAAGTAATGGAAGCATCGAGTACCTGATACGGAATAAACAGAAAGTGTGTTTATGTGAGCACTGCTCAACAACGAT
>JACCGJ010000289.1:0-10897 GCA_013407085.1 Atriophallophorus winterbourni | reverse complement strand
TCGGATCCGTCTTTAGTCGGTACGAATTTAGCAGTATGTTTTCGATATCAGCCTCGCACTTCAGTGTAACTCTTAGTAACCGAGGTTGATCACTATGAGGTGAGGTGGAATGGCGAGTTAGACGAATCAATTTGTCAGGAGTAACATGCTCAATTTGCAGTTGTTGACAAATTTGAGACCATATATCGAGGTCGTGTTTGTGTTTTCTATCTAACAAGCTCTCGCCGGACTCTTTAACATTCGTACATATTACGCCTAACGAATGAGAATGCTTGTCGCGTGTCCGGTCATTCTTCCTAGAATGTGAGGCTTTTTGATTTAGGTTTAGTGTGCCAGGCTCAGATTGTGCAGCGGAGGTCGACCGCAAAAGCATTTCTCTGTATGATTTTTGTACCACCGGGGGCGTTTCAGTTGGTGCCGAATCGGTGCAGATAACATTAAGCGAACTTTTTTTCGTGGCAGCTTTGGCCAAAGGAGCGTTCGACGTAGACGGTTTCTGCTTCAAGGCCTTTTTAAGTATCACTTCAGTGTCGCGTAATTTAACCTTTTTAGAAGCAGACTGCGGTGGTGAGGTCGAGCGTAATCGAGTATTCAATTCAAAAGATTTAGATGCGATTATTGGTTGTAGGGTAATCTTCAAACTATCTAGTTCCTTTACCATTATCGACAATCTATTCTCAATTGTGTTAGCCTCGTTTCCAGTGGAAGATTTTGTACGCTTGTGATCACCATTCACGATTGAATCCCTACAGGCGTTACAGAAATAGCAAACGGACGGGAGATTTTCATCATTCACGATGCGCACACATTCATCAGTTAAAGTCTTATCACAGGCCACGTGCACATGTAAGTTACAAAAAGTACATTTTACCAAAGCACTATCACCGCTTACCGGGTCCAGGCACTTGGCGCAGAGGTCAAGGTGGCTTGTTTTCGCTGTCGGGGGAACAACACTCGTATGCACACGTTGATCGATCGGTTTTTTCGTCTGCGTGTTGGATCGCGTGACCCGGCTGCACGTTGAAGGCTGGAGTGGGGTGACCGGTTGAGTGGATTTTCGGTCGACTGGTCGATTTAGTTGGGTTTGAATTCTTGATTTTGTCATTGTACAAATAATCCGTGATAGCTCGATAACCACACAAAGTAGAACACAGAATGACGTATCAAATTAAGTAGTTTGAAGTGGTCTTTGCAATGAAAGCAAAAACGCCACGACAGTTAACGGTAGGAGAAAGTTTGCACGCGTCAGCAAATTGAAAAGTTAACGTTGAAACGGTAACTTTGCTGTTAATCGACGGACCAGATCAAAACGTATAAATTCCGATAGCTCTCGTCAAAGTATAGCAAAAAGTTTTTGAACGGTTAAAATCCGAGTTGATTCGGCGAAGAAACGGGCAAAAGTGTCAGAGCAACAAAAATACGACCGCACGCCATGTGTTAGCGGAGAGTAACAATCTCTCCCACAACGCTCGCAGCGATAAGCAGTATTCGGTCGATCAACATCAGTTTCACGCCGGTGGCGAAATCTGCGTTCAGCAGCTGGATTCTGCCTCCTCCCCCAGCTTGCAGACGACGTTGACACATGCCTCCAATGTGAGCGGTCAAGCAAGTTCATGCCAATGCGGTATCATTGCCAGGAGCTTCATATTCTTTTGCAAACGTCTTGGCCACCCAACTGCAGTCTGCTAATGGTAGACTTCCTAATTTCAACGCAACACAGCTTAGATCTTTGGGATACGACCAATCTCTATTCTATAGTCATGGCCAAGCACCGCCGGGGCGCTGTCGTAGTTTCAATATATCACCTCAAACGTAATTGAGTGTGATTTTCTCTACAGGCGACCCACACGATAGAGTTTGCTAAAAATTCTGAGTGCTTTTCGATGGGGAAAAAAAACCATGTTATGCATATGTGCAGCGCAATAATAACTGGCATCACTTGCAAGTTGAAAACCGCGGATGACGTGTTCAGTGGTTGTTTACAATGTGAAAACTCTAATAACTGTAACATATTTACTCTATTTCCTGCGACTTTAAATTTCAGTCTTGATGCTGGACATGAACCCAAAGTTTTACGGGCACAGCACCAGTGAGGATCGAAAGATTTGCTTGAAGGTAATCGTGTAAAATTCGACTTTGTTCTTTCAATATAGTTTATTCACTGGTAAAATAGGGTTCAAATATGAGCTTCGATGTGATCGATTAAGTAGATTCTCTTTATTTTCACATGTTTCAGCATAAAGTGCACTTGATGCTCGTTCATATAGACCGTGTATCCGGTTCAAGAAATCTATAATCATGCTGGTAGGGGCGTATCGTTTCACGGTGCAAAAGCATGTATATGTATATAAAATTCGTACGAAAACTGCGTACTCTTTCGGTGTTTCTGGTCAACTTGAATCGAACTTTCATGATGGAGTTCTCATGCCAAGAAATTTCGTGCCTGTGCAACAACTTGTCATCCAACGGGGTGGCACTTAGTTAATTAATCATCTAATTTCAACGGAGCGCTGATCGACATTTATTAACAAGAAGCCAGCTGATGCTACATAAAAACTGTCATCCAAATCAGTTCGCGGTGTACCCACTTACACAAAACACCACTGGTTTCTGGTTACTTCTCGTCATCGGGTGGAAACAGTAACATCAGTTTCAGGGAGCCTCGAAACAGAGGTAAAGTGTTCAGCCGCGAAACCGGTTGTGTGCTTCCGTCCTGCTTCTCGAACGTCATGTATTACTTAATAATAAAAATCTGGCTTCAATCAAAAATTAACCATCGTGCTGTCATTGGAATGTTGAAAAATATTCCAAACAGTTACCGGTGCTGCAATGCACCACTTGTGGGACTTAGCTTAGTCCCTAAATGGAAGCTAAATTTCAAATTTCAAATGTGGATTTATCCTTGAATTCACAAAGTGTTCAGCCAATTTGTACTTGTAGATCACTGTTTTATTGGGTTCGAACAACGAACCACAATGTTCAAATTCAGAATCACACAGTAAAAACCACCCTATTAGTATTCCGATCACTTATTCCATTCTTTTACACACCATGAGCCGTTTATGATTGTTTGTCTTCATCAGGTGGAGACAGTAGGTATTATATTTCACAATCATCTTCAAGTGTGACTTAATTTACAACTTTGCGACTGTTTCAAAGGTAACTGCACCAGAAACTGGTTTGGTACATAAGTGAAGGGGATGTGAACACCACAATGATCGCTTCGAGTGTCTGGACAGGAATCCCTTTGTGATTCTGTATTTGATCATCGTGGTTTTATGTAAGAACCTTCATTTAACAGTGGCAATCAGGTATACATCTGTTTGTTATACCTACGAGTGTGATCAGTCGCTGGCGTGTTCTTTCACTTGAGTAATCACGTTCAACTGAATATTTGATCACACAGAACTTCATTAGAAAAGCGGTTGATGACCTGACGAGAAAAAGTACCGGATTGTAAAACGAAGCAATCCATTTTTCACGCCAGTAAAAAGTGAAGAATATATTTAATGTGTGTCGATTGCCCGTCACAAATTTAACAGATTGGTTTGTGATGAATTAAATATATGATGCTCCCGAAAATGTGTTGGTTGCCTTTGTCAGAATTTATTTTTGCTTTGGTTTGGGTGAACGGTGAAAGCAAGGTATATTTTGCGATATTAAATGAATGCATCCAAAATTCAACTCTGCAACCGAGACTCGAGATTCAAAACGTATGGTAAATAAAGCAAATAGCTGTACAATACCATAGGATATACGTATAAACTTTAAACAAATCGTGCCTTCATGTTGTGCCCAACATGCTCCTGCTTCACCGAGACCACTCAAGAATAGGTGGTGGAGTAGCTGTGTATTACCACCAGCGTCTTCACTACACAACTGTTTCTGATACACGATTTGAGCTGGAGGATACCACGGGGTGTAGCTTGCGCCTGGAATCGGGAGAGAACTGCATCCTTGGTGTAATTTACCGCTCACGCACCTCATCTGACGCCCTCAACGAAATGTGGCTAGAAATAATGCGTAACGCCGGAAATCTGAGCGGAACCCAACTAGTCATAATGGGTGATTTCAACCTTCCACATCTTTATACCGAACGATTGCACTAGCAGCAATCTATTGAGAGTAAATTCCGTCAGATGAAGAGCATTTCTAGTGGCTATTTTTCCAAACAGCTTAAGGTAATTTGCAGCTTGCGGCCCGCAGTCATACTGAAGATTCCGGCAAATAAACAAACTTAATTTAAATCAATAAACTATAATACCGTACAACGGGATACATGAATCTAATGCTGTAAATATTATTCAGATTGAAACTGTCGAGACTGCATTGTTAGCTCAGGAAGTTTTGTAATCAACCCAGATGAAACCAACAGTTAGACTATTTTTAAAGGGAATTATCGCTCATCCATGCATCTCACATGTTTCTGTGTTCTTCGTTACTCTCTTCGTCTAACATGCCAACATGAATGATTGATTACGGAAATGCGCAAGAACGAAAAGCTAGCGAAATTTCGGCTCAGCCGTGACTGGAAAACGCTATTTAGAAAAATACACACATAATATGTGTAAACGGAGTGAAATTAATAATCATGAACAAAAGTGCTCATTTGCATGCATTTACTTTACATAAGCCAAACATGTGTGAGAGGAAATGTAATCGAGAAATTTGGTGGTGCCAACCTTATCCAAAAGTGGCTTACAAACGCAACTTGTTTACCATTGTTCCATTGTTTTAAGCACATGCGGATACCGATTGTCATATCGTTTCCTGATGAGTGCACACAGTACGAAAACAATAGTGAGGCATGTGACAGAAACGTACGCGAACGAGCATTTTGTACACACATAATATCTTTGTCACTACTCGTAAGTAGCAGATACTTTGAAATATTCACTCAGCGACTAAGCACCGAAATGCTATTTTTATAGTATTATTATCCCATTCCATAATTTGAACATTTAATTCAAAGCAGATACCTGTAGATTACATGCTGTTTTGTGAAAACAGATCAAAGGTGCTCTCATGCAACTCTACACTCCGGAGGATTGCGTAAACTACGACTCGGAAACCATAAAATTAACGGCCCACATCGACAACGCATCTTACTTCACACCGAATCAAATCATGACTTTGTTTCAAAGCCAAGGGGTTATCGAAGTATCGAATGTATTCTGGCAGCGCAAGCTCAAACGAGATGTCCTGTAATTCGACCTCCTGGGATTGGTGAACAAAGTGGTCACGCATAGTTTTAGTTTTCCCATTATTAATACGGTTTTAATAAAGTTTGCTTACAATCTCTTCCTGAATTATACTATACTATGGATGATAATTTCCCATAATTTTTCAAAGATAGCGGTTGTAAAATACTTGGAGACGCCGAATGTTCTCTATACGCAAGGTCCAAGTTTCGCACCCATACTGCATCACTACCAGAGCTGAGGATTTTTTATATTCTACCTTTGAGTAATAAAGACAATTTTTATAACGTCAGAGGTTTCCTAGGATGCTCAAACTACGTTTCTTCTGTTTAATCGATTGATGTCTGCAGCATGACACTGCACACGATAGTTACTAAACTTATTTCAACTACTAACGCAATACTATCCGGCTTGTGTAATGTTGCTTACGCATCTGTGTACGAGTCGAAAAGCGAGAATATATCGTTAGAATAGTTCAACTTGAAAAGCACGTCGCCCGGCATAATATAAACTCCGAAAGCTGCAGTTACATCTACCCATTACTGCATACTTGTATCAATTACAAAATTACGTAGATAATTAAACAGTGCCGGTTGATATGGCTCGAAAACGATCAACATATAGTTCGACAGCATGGAAATTATTGATTAATTCGCCATGAATTATTCTTTATCGAAAGGAGGAATGTGTTGAGGAATTTCACTAGTTTCGAGAGCACTCACGTGCCCAGCACCTACGCTCCACAACCGGTTTCTGGCTGTTTGCCGTAATCAAATGAAGAGAATAAGATCACGTTCGATGAGGTTTGAACAGGTTGCACAGCGGCAACAATAGGTTACTTGATTGCTACGGTTAATGTATCCGTTTTCTCATTCATTCTCGACCATCTGTGTTAGAGGGGGTCAATAATTTTGTGAAAGTTATTTTGTACACGAACAATCGAACTACTTGCAAAGTAGATCGCATCCGATTACCATAAAAATCGGTTTGAAAGTCACTCGGCAGTTGGGTTAGCCCTTGACCGAGACAAATCCAATATTATGAACGTCAGTTGGTAATCGAAGGAATACAAATTTGCATGTCGTGACTCTATGTTTACCACTGTAGGAGATTTATGCTACAGAAGAGCTCTAATGAGTGTAACAGTTCGTGGCTAGTGGTCGATCAAGGTTGCAATTGAGGCGTGCGAAAGTCGTTCGAGATGTGGCGCTCGCGACAGGATTATCAATCAATCAACTCCTACGATTGGCTGTCACATATGGACCAATGAGACATCGGTTATGGAGTAGGCTAATGACAAACCATGGTACTAACGGAATGAATAGACAAAAGAACACCAATCAAATTCGTGTGTCACTTCGCATGAAGTTTAGCTGATAACGTCCACGAACCTGATGACGATGCCTCCTGAACTAGGAATGCCAGCTCTGCGAACACCATTTGAACAACATAAATTCAAAACTGAATATTTCAAAATATTTGGTTTTAGTGCGGAGTAAAAATATACAATCTCACAAACCGCGTTGAATTCAAAGTGTTTCCGAATGACGAAACAATAAAATCGAGTCAACCAACAACATTGGCACGTAGCCAAATAGAAACGACACCAAAATGCCAAGAAACGGTTGATCGATAGATTTGGCAGTCGGAGAAAAATAACGCCCTCGGTACGAGACGAAATCGAATTCGCGTTCGTTTAAAAATCGAATCTGTCGCTCGATGATGCAGTTGTTATACTCCAGCGATGTCGCGTAGATCAACGCAATCGAGGCCAAAATGAATACCAATGAACTGATCGATACATGAATCATTAGGACGCGACTGAAAATCGCCAAGAAGTAACACACGAACAGCCCAGTCAGTCCGAATGTTAGCAGGGTGAACGCACTGGTCCAACAGGCGCCGACTCGATGCGCTCTGCTATTGCAGTAGTCCAACAATTCTTGGGCTACCTCTTCGTGTTCCTTCAGGAGGGCGAGCACCTCTTCTGGATGATCTTCGCGGAGATCATCGTCTTGGATTATTTTGGTGCTCCAAAACCCGACGAGATATGTTATCTGTCAAGCAATGTGATAAGCTTTCACGTCATTGAACATGGGGACATTCCGAAAGTGTAGCAATGTGTTTTGGTTGAGCATGGATAAAGGCTTATATGTAGCTCCCTTGCTAACGCACATGCTGGGATACTGGCTTGTTGAAAATGCTTTGTTACACATGTTGCATAATCATCATTCACACTCTCACCACAATGGTTCTACATTTTGGGTGAAAACAAATTAGAAAAAGCGCGTAAATGAATTCCTTATTACCCGGATCTTCGTCACTACAACGCAAAATCGATCTCCCACTCTTTGACATGTGTTATCATCTAAACATGAATGTGATTTCTTGTAGAAACAGTGAAGAAATAATCATTTGGGTTTCCCAAATAGTTTATCGTCACAAAGCCTTGAAAATGATCTGCAGATAAGACCCGTATGTAATTATCGTATCGTTGAAGCTTAAATCGGAATTCGCTGTGGTCAGATTAGTAAATTGCGTTTTATATGGACCTAAAAGCTAGAAGTTATTAACAGTTAGATGTTCGTCGAGCTTGAGTTCTGGGTTTTGGACGTTCTAATAATGGACTGGATGGCGTCATCAGTGCAATTTCTTTCGAAGTATATATGTCTCGAATCTAACAACTGATAATATAATGTACTCTCTCGTGCCCGGATTTGCTGTCGTGCTTTGAGTACGATCAGAATAAATTAGTCACACAATCGTAAACTGGAAAATGTCCGAAGGTTATAACAGAATCTAGAGAATAGTATTGTAGACGAGGTGTTTAACCTTCGCTTGTAAAGTTTCTCCTTTATAAGTGACATTACTTAACGTGTGATGACCAAAGTTCGCTCTACAAAATTCATTTTGTACCGAAACTCCTGATGTGATCCAGTAATTGCCAAAGATCTTCACGGCTATGCTCAAGGAGGCTTACTTTACTGATTTACGTAAAGGCCGAAGGCGAACTTCGTCACACCGAATCTCTTCGTCTGCTTTCAGTCCGTGGAATCTCTTTCATTCTAGATGGTAAGCAAACAATAACTACCAGGCTAGACAATTCTAATCCTCACGCGTCAATGCAAGCCTCCCGCCGATAATGGTTCACTTACTATGGGCAAACAGGTGCGGATTGGAATAGAATAAATTGAAAGGAACATTCATTAGAGTTCCACCGAATGGGTGGAAAATTTATATTTATTTTTAAAGACCATATAAACCTGAACACTGTTCGTACTGACAACATTGGTCTGACGAAGTTTCTGTGTTCATAAGTGAAACGTAAAACCCCGTTCAATCTAGCACATGCATTTATTACTATCCTGGAGCATACCAGAGCGTTTCAGAAGAGCTTCCGTACACGTTCATTTGGAATTTATTAGTTCAAATCTCAGAATCATTGCGCGTGCTTTGTTAACCATGCTGCCTACAGAATGTGCTTGATCAATACGACGACACCAAGATCAATACAGCCCCGTGAGCTTGAAACACCGAATATAAAACGGTGCAAATTCTCTTTATTCCGGTGTATTCGTAAACTGGAGTTCACCATTGTAAAACATGGGACTGCCTACGTAATCGACTCGAAATTTTGTCATCCTGAGCTGTTGCCGTGCAATACACCGAAAGTGAATAGAGGTATTGCCGAGTAGATAAACGGCGTAAACTATTTTCTGTCTGCCCGCGTCTCAGGTCTCTAACTTCTATACGACTTCAAGAGCAGTTCATAATCGAAAAGGTAATTCTACTTGCCACACGAACAAGCAGCGTCTCATCCCAGTTTGTTTTATGCTTACTTGTCGATAAAATCCGTTCCACCTATCCGCATCGTTTAATATTTTACTGAATTCATGGCAGATAATCATTCGGTACATGCTACTGGCGTAATTCTGAAGTAGTAGAATAAAACGACGCCGAATTATCGTTATCGCTTTTCGCAAACACATCATCAAATTTGATATCGATAGAAAATTAAAACTTGCTACCTTGGATAAAAAATATAATTAACCAGTCATCTTACGGAAAGATTAAATTTCACTTGTTGGTCAGGATAACCTTTCGGGCGCAATCCAACGAGCTTCAAGTTGTGTTCAAAGTAAGCGTCCTTGGTGATGGACGCACAAAACAACACGGTTCCCAAAGCGCTGAATAACACCGCGGCAGAGAGTAGCCAACGTTGTCCCGTTCGAAGTTGTCTGCGCCACCCAGGATAAAACAGCGGATTGCCACTGAAAAAACTCGCATCCTCAGCGCGTATTGGACTGGAATAACTTCGGTGCATTGATATTGTTGATTCGGTTGTATACGGAAAGTTTATCGATCTTCGTCATGTGATTATTTAAGCAAATTTGATTTATCGAAACACGAGCGGGACTTTAGTCACATGGTTCCTGTTAGTTATACTTTACTTGGCGAGTTTGGTGCTTTAAGACAACGTAACTGTTCGACTCTTGTTCCGGTGCTTCGAAGTTGAACAAGCATTGAAATGTTGTCCATCGGAGATGATCAAATATCTGCGACAATGCTCTAGAGATCAGTCCTCAATGGCTTCTAATTAGTAATGGATGAAGCGACACATTCTTTGACTGACCAAGACAGTGTCAAATAGATACGTGAGTATTTCAAACGCTGTTTAGCGATCGATGGTCAACTGAAGCACCTTGTTTTCATCAGCCATCTGTAATTATCATGTTTCACAAGTATGTGCAAGCGATGACGAACCGGTTTGATCAAGGCCCATTCATTGCGATGAGAAACAAGGGTTAAAATTGTAGAGCAACATTCCCTCTTGGTGCAACTCGATCGGCATCATCCAAAACATGGCTGGTATAAAGGAATTTTTCAAGTTACCGTTTTTGAACCTCCGAGAATTATGGAATTACAGTGAGTAGTGTCCATCGAGCATAAACAAAACCATTTACAGGGAAGATAGAGGGGTAAAGTTCTGAGATACACAGTTTAAACCTACTGCCTTGAGGGCAATGCTCTTCATTCTTCTTTGTCTTATTGGGTATCGATTGCAAGGGTTTCCCAGTGTGAAACGCATCACATTCTCTTCACCGTCGTAGACCAGCCTTTGACGTGATTGCCATTCCGAAGAGCGATTTTTATATAACGGTAGATCGCATTTCCAATACAGCTGGCAAGAATCAATCAAACGCATAATTGAACTCGTCTTCTGTGTTAGTATCAAAGAGTGTTACCCACATGTGCGTTTTATGCTTTAAAGGATAAGATGCACTTTGCAACAATCCACCGAGTTCTTTGTTTTTCAAGCTACACAGGATTACCACTGGTTCTGTAATTTGTTGTGAGTGTAAACAACTTTAAAAACTCATCACCATACGCTCCCAGCAAGATCCGCTGTGTCATCATCAAATCATATAAATGTTTTGTTGATGCTCGAGCGGGAAAAACGCTTTCTGTATAGCTCGAAAACCATTTTGTGTAATGCATTGGTTGAGGAATTGGTATATTTTCGGTCTAGGCATGAGGCGACCTGACATTATCACAGCCTACATACTGTGGAGATGCGAAGTGCATTAGCAATGAGCGCTACACACGAGCTTTCGAATGATATGCAGAACTCTACCATCCGACGCAACACAAAAGCAAGAAGCGCCGAAACGAACGACGACAATTACGAACTTGAA
>JACCGJ010000288.1:18944-34996 GCA_013407085.1 Atriophallophorus winterbourni | reverse complement strand
ATTCTCTCTGGTAACGTTACCAAGGATAATGAATGTCTACCTTCGCCCTACGATGGAGTATGCGGTAGAGGTCTGGGCTCCTTGGCTGCGAAAGGATATTGCTCTCTTCGATAAAATCTATCATAGAGCAACAAAGTTAGTGATGGGTCTTCGCAATGTTCCGTACACCGAAAGATTGCGACGTCTGGGTCTATGCGACTTTACCCAAAGGAGGATTCGACGCGATATTATTCTGACTTATAGAATTGTGTCTACCGAAGGACATCCTCTAAAACACTTGCTTGATGTGTGTGATGGGAAAGTGACACGCGGACATACCTTATCCCTTTACGTCCCAAGTTCCCGTATTGACTGTCGGCGCCATTTTTTCGCCATACGTGCTACATTTCTTTGGAATTCCCTACCCCAACATGTGGTGGACTCTCCTTGCCTGGCGGCGTTTAAAGTGAAATTGGACTTACATATGTAGAAGAATAACATTCGTGAGCCTTACATTTGATATTCTCTATAGCTTTTATACTATTGTATGTTTTCATGTTTTATTAATACCGTAATCCTGTGGTGTTGTAAAGTATTAACTTTTTTAACCATAAATCTTTGAATTTGAATTAAATTTGGATTTGAATTTGATAATGTAACCGTATCGCTTTTTCTTATCAATTTCTGAGCATCACTAGCTCTTTTCGCTTCAGATGTATAGTCGAAAACAATGAATATACGATCACTCTTTCCGAGTGGCGCTTTATAGAGGATATCCTCGATGACATTTTCCTCGTTCGAAAAGAACAAGATCGAGTGTGGACGGTATGTTTGTACCTCTGAAGCCAGTGCTGCTTGGGATGTGGTTAAATAAAAGAATTAAATTGAACA
Organism: Atriophallophorus winterbourni; assembly: GCA_013407085.1. Classification (NCBI taxonomy): domain Eukaryota; kingdom Metazoa; phylum Platyhelminthes; class Trematoda; order Plagiorchiida; family Microphallidae; genus Atriophallophorus; species Atriophallophorus winterbourni. The sequence continues at coordinate 34,126 of JACCGJ010000288.1, read as the reverse complement.
TTTTGTAGAATAGATGATCAACAGAATTCACCGATGGAATCTTGCTTTTTAGTAAATTCGGGAAACACCCAGCTGAGTTTTCTCTAGTAAACTTGCATTGCATGCTTCGTCTGCTGACGGTGGTCCGTAAATCACACCAACAACAGTTTTCACCTGTTGCTAATTCAGTTGAATACCACAGTGTATCTTCTAGTATCAAATAATTATCCGTGATTTCTCTGAACGTGAGGTGTTGATCATAGTAAATAGCAGCACGTCCTCCTCCACGGTCTATACGAACACAATGAAAAAGAAACATGTTTGGAATGGAAATTTCATCCTCAGCTAATTGCTGATTGAACCAGGTTTCTTTTACGGCTATCAGGAGTGGGGTATATTTTTTCAAAGCTGGATTAGCTCAGGTAACTTATTTATCAAGCATTGTGCGTTTTTGTAAAAACATTTGAGTTTTGATCGGGATAAAAGTGTTGGATGATGAGTATTTGAGCAGGTAAGTTGAGTACGTACCAAAGATTGCGCGGCTCTTGTTAATGGGTATATTACATCACCGACTCGAATAGAGTCGGTCAACATCCGTTTTTGGAGCAGGAGTCCCGGCATCACTGTGCTCAGTTTCAACAGGTTCAGCAACTCAGTAGCAACAGGTTCGGCAACTTCCACGATAGAGTCGGTTTTCAGGTGTTTACTGATAATTTTGATATCTGGTATGTTGCTTATCTAAGCTATCCAGTATAGTAAGCTGTTCAATTGAGATGTTTGTGTCTACAGAGAAGTGTTGGGCTACCACTGCTATTTATCGGTTTATTCTCGGTGCCCATTTTCAATCGCACACCGTATGATCTGGCAATATGGTCAAGCCACAGCGCTACAACCGGGCATCCAGTGCCATTTGTTCATCGTCGCCATTTTGTGAAAGCTGTTTTGGTAGTGGAAGCCAAGAGGATGTGAGTATTATACGCAGTTTTTCATCCAGCACATAGAGTTAGATTATATGTTTTCTAAACCCGGAGGAGTAACTCTTCTTCGAATTGTGATTTAACTATCACCCAGTCTAATGCAACTGCAGCATTTGCAGTCACATTGGCGTTATTCTATAAAGGTAGAACTGTGACAGTATTTGGATGCAATCGGTGAGCGAATCTATTGGGTACCGTTTCGCTTCTGACACAGAAGCCTCGCCAGACCAAATATCATCTCAACCATCTACGCTTAACCTCTCTACAGAGAAACCTGTAATAACACTAGGGATGTTCAGTCACGTAACCAAGACCATTTGAGCGATCTGCTTAGCAAAACGTATTCGTGTTAATCTGATGCAGTTGAACGCGGTCAATGACAGTTGATACAGTGGCTCAAGAACGTAAAAAATGCGTTGAGTGATGCTCTTAAAAACATTATTAACTGACAACCGGAAACCAGTAAAGGAACATGAGCTATGGGTATGGCTAATATCTAATCTCAAGAATACAATCGCAGTGAGCTCCGAATTTGTCCTCAAGAACTCAAGAAAAAACCTGGAATTTAAACTAAGAAGCAGAAATCGTAAGTGGTTAAAGGTACGAAACATTGCTTGGCGACACCATCGGCAAAACCCATCATCAGAGACATGGGAAACATTCCGTTTACTGCGGAACAAAGTAAACAAATTTGTTATGCAAGACAAGTTGTACTTCCAAGAAGTAATACCAAGCATGATGGAGCGAAACCCCAAAATACTTTATCGTATGATTAACGATCAAACAAAGATGAAACCACTTATCCACTGTTTCAAGGCTCACTGAACCTAATCTTACTGTCTCCACCTGATGACGGCAAACAGCCAGAAACCGGTAGTGGAATGTAATTTCGGGGGATGTGAGCAACACATAAGTTCACTCGCATACCTGTTTAAACAAACGCTGGCAAATGGAGTGATTCCTACATATTGGAAACGCGGTATAATTTCTCCTATTTATAAAGGTGGAACTCGCTCCAATGTTTCTAATTACTGACCAGTTACTCTCTTACCTGTCATTTCACAATTACTTGAGCGACTCATTTTTTTTAATGAAACATTTCGAAATTAATCAGTTGCTTCAGAGGAAACAGCATGATTTTAGACGTAATTCTTCCTGTTTGTCCAACTTACTGATAACGCTGGATGATTGGACAAAATCCGTAGATAATGGGCAAGCAATACACGCCTGCTACTTAGATATCTCAAAAGCATTCGATCGTGTTGACCATACCTTACTACTGCATGCGCTTGAAAGGTATCACTGGAAAGTTGTTAAATTGGCCAAATGACTACCTAACAAATCGCACTACCCAGGTACGTGTTAGTGGTGCATTATCAAAACCAATCGCAGCAACTAGCGGAGTTCCCCAAAGTTCAGTCCTCGGTCCGATCCTCTTTCTGGTTTATGTCAATGAAGTACCGGAAATTGTTCGATGCTTTTTAGACCATTAAAAACCTTGAATTACCTTGATGTAACATATCGTTATTTGCGGACGACATAAAGATTTGGCGCAGCATTCGTAGTCCAGAAGACTGTCTGCTATTACAAAAGGATCTTGATACGCTTCACAGCTGGTCGTTGAAGAACAAACTGCCGTTTAAATTCAACAAATGCAGGATCATGAATGTGGGGAATCGAGTAGAGTTCACATATCACATAGGTTCGCATGTCCTTGAAAATTGCAGTGAAGAAAAAGATTTGGGTGTCTGGATATGCTCCAGTTTAAAAACATCACTTCAAACCAGCAGTGCCTTTAAAAAAGCAACACGTGTTCTTAATCTACTCAGACGTGTATTTGGGACACTTTCGCCCAAGATATTCCCAAGGATTATGAATACATACTTGAGACCAGTCATGGAATACGGTGTGCAGTCATGGTCTGCGTGGCTCAAGAACTTATGCAAAGAATCTATCACCGCCCAACAAAACTAGTTCTCAGCATCCGAAACAAGCCTTATAAAGACTGAATCTGTTCGAATTTCCCTATCGACGAATTAGAGGAGACATAATGTTACTTTACAAAACATTCCATTCCCTGAACCATCCCTTATATGATTAATTCACGCGAAGGGATACAAGAGATTATCGAACCCATAAATATATGCGGGTGGTACCGCATTCCCGCTTGAACTGCAGAAGCTATTTATACTCTGTCCGTGTCCGTTTTACGTGGAACAGTTTACCTTCAATCGTTGCTCACTCCACTAGGTTGCATGAATTTGAAACAAAATTAGACGACTTTTTATTGAATTATTCGTTTCCCGAACACTTGTTTACTGCTTAATCTAACACATCATCTTGTTTATAAACTTACATTTCAATTTTTACCATCCTATGGTTGTTTTTAAGCTTGTTGCTTTTTAGACCATTAAAAACCTTGAACGTGGCTGAGGTCAAAGTATTTTTCTTAAATGGTTTAAATCATAAGCCATATCATTTCCCATGAGATCGGTGCCATGTAAATTCTATTCAACAGTTATTATGGATTTTTTGTTTACATGAGTTAACGCAAAGGGTGCTGTGATCTAATGGCTACCACGATCACTCGGCCTAAAGCAATGTGCTTTATGTTTATTATTTTATACTACTTGTTTTGAAAAGTACCAACATTATATATTTTTTGATGAGAATTAGTGTTGTGAAATTTAGATCTGGTAAGTGTGAATTACATTGACACGTTGAATGCGATGGCGGAAACTGCCGACTTTCCGTTGGCACGATGATGTTTGGATCGCCTTTCTTTGAGCAGTCTTGGTGGTAGGTTGTGTGTGTGTTTCTAGACGTGCTCTACACGCTGACGCAATAAAATTTACGTCCCACATGTGGGTCGTTTCGCAGCTGAGTGACATATTTTTCATGTCACTGCGATACGACCCACATATGGGTCGTACGCCAATTTTCTGCTAAATTATGTATTTCAACAACATATTTTTTTATTTCTCGAGGTACTTTTTGTATTTTCGGCCCTTCATGACGGAGGCCTCTTCTTTTTATGGTATGTCAAGGAAAACAAAACATGATGAACTTTCTTCCGACAGTGATGATACCATTTCGTCAAATGACATATACTCCTCAGAATGTACCGATGGTTCTGAGTATGGTGAATCGAGTAATAAAAATGAGTTAGGTAGCGATACTAGTTGCGCCGAGACTGGACTGCGTTGCGCCGAGACTGGACCTTGACGTGGTGCAGCGGCTTGCGTGCCTCGATGATCCATTGAGCTATACTGGGTGATGTCTTCGTGGCATCTTCAGAGTTACTCATACCAGGTTGGTCAATGGTGAGAAGCCAGACAAACACAGTCTCCTTGTTCCTCGTGGACATTGTATACCAGAAGAGGCGTATGAATCCGCAAGGATCACCGGCTCGACTGGTTTGGGATGATGTAGGGAGTCCCTGCTTGGTCTCTACCTCGCGAATGGCTTGTGAACTGTACCTACAGTATCCGGCCCCGATAGGTGCGATCCTTAATCTCGCTCCGCTGCCTTGCGGGTTAGGCTTTCGGGCCAAAAGCTTGAGGTGGGAGTCCTCAAGATTAACTCCTCTACTTCGGCCTGGGCAACCGGGTAGTATCACGCCCACACCCAAAGGGTGGCACTTTTCATTTTTAAATGATTGTGTAAATATATATATATATATATATATATATATATATATAATGAAAATGAAGTTGAAACAAGAGAAGGTTCTCCACAGCAAGATAAATGGCAGACTACCACCTCAAACGAAAGAGCTGTTGTCAACTCATTCATAATTTTCAACAAATACTGCAGTGGACGACAAAAATGGAAAATCGTAAAATTCAGAGAATCTTTAATTCTGTCACTCCTGTATGGATACCCAAAGGAACAGCTAAAGCCAGGAAGCTGGTCCCCTCTGATAACTGGAGGGTTGTCAACTGATCATCGCTTGAACGAAACACGAGGCCTGAAAGCCAAGACAAGAAAGCGCTGTGTGGGATGCTATAGAATGATCTCCCAGTCAGAAGGATCAAAATTTGCCGATAGAATGGCGAAAAAAGTATCCACATTTTGCGAAGGATGCTCTGGGAAGCCATTTATGTGTTTGCCATGCTTCAATTCAAACCATAATGTTTAATTTCTTTCATTTTTCGCAATATTAAAACATACTTTTTCAAAATTATGTATAATTTTTTTCTGATATTCATATAAAAGAGTTAAACACATTTTCTATAATTTCAACCCTTTATATCAAATTATCGACATCGTCTGCAAAAAATAACATTAAGAGTCATTTTTATGTTGTTTTTAAATATTCTCTACTATTTTCTAAAGCGACCCACCGGTGGGTCGTATCGCACTCAACGTATTAACAGTGATTTCCAAATATTTCTTTAAATTTATTCTCCCTGTGCAATCGGTATTGTAATTGATTTTAGAATCAGCGTGCTTAGATGCGACAATGAGTTATTTGTAATTAAAACGTGATTTTTTGAATCTCACTGCGACTTTGCACTCCAAAGAAGATATACTTCAACGCTAAACACAGGCGATAACCAGAAGTGAGAATTATACCAACAATGGCCAAATAAATATTGCCACTAACTAGCACTCTGCTCAATGTCGTATCAGCTTCACCTAGAAATCTTAGTCAATCCTGACAGGCAAATTCCACGCTCCTGGGCTGCTTTAACACATTTCGTTACAGTATTGGCTTCAGAAACTCATTAAATACTTTTCGTTGTCAACGACTTACCTAAACTTGTTCGCTGCAAAATCTTGTTATTTGCGGATGACATCAAGCTGTGGACACAACTACGTACAACTGAGGATTGCAGCAAGCTTCAGCTGGACCTCGATGCCTTACAAGACTGGTCAGTTAGCAATGAACTACCTTTCAATGTCAGAAAATGCAAGGTATTGACTGTTGGAAGACATTCCGAGTTCTCTTACACCCTTGGTTCCCATATTCTTGAAAGCGCTGACAAGGAGAAGGAATTGGGTGTGTGGGTGAGCAGCACTTTGAAACCGTCACATAACGTCACAGCTGTCTATAAAAAGACGTCACGAGTATTGCTACTGCTGAAACGCATGTTCTGGAGTTTCACTAAGCAAACCGTTCATCGAATAATTAATACGTACTTGAGGCCAACCATGGAGTATGCGGTTCAGGCTTGGTCACCCTGGCTACAGAAGTACATCAGCCTCTTACAGAGAATATATCATCGGACCATCAAGCTCGTACGCGGTTAGAAGCACAAACAATACGAAGATCGTATTGCAAGTCTCAATCTATTCGACTGTCGCTACCGCCGTCTTAGAGGTGATTTGACACTTATGTTCAATATACTGCATACCCCCAACCATCCCCCAACCAACTATTCACGCGACTACCACCCAGAACCAGCCGGAGTCAAGACTATACAGTACATATTCCCGACTCGAGACTAAACTGTCGAAGGTACTTTTATTCCGTACGTGTATGCTTTACCTGGAACTCTCTACCTTGTAATGTTGCACATTCACCCAACTTGGATATATTCAAATCGAATTTGGACAATTTCATGTTGACCAATCCAAACTTTGAACCCATATATTTTACACCATAAAAAATTTGAACTTTGAAACCGGTTTCTGTCCAATGGATTTTTACTTGATTCCTGAAGTGCTCAGTAAGCAAACAAATCCCGTTTTTCTACCCATGTTATTCGTAAATCACAAATTATTCTGTGGTTTTTGTCAAGCTATATGCTTTTAAGACCATTAAAATTGAATTGAATTGAATATCTCGAACAGTATCAACTTTCACAGTCTTCCAAATTACGTAACAACTTTCGTGTCTCCCAGCTTGTATAATGGATCACTTTCAGAATGTAAAACAAGTCTTATGAAAAAGGAATAGCGCTCACAAATTTGTTCACTACCTTATCGTACTTCACAAAATATGCTGTACCGCCTACTATCATTTTACGGACATTTCAGGCTACGGGACTCATACTTATACGTTGGTAACTCAATTCAAACTTTAAAGTAATTCAAAGTTTTTATGGCCCAAAAAGCAAATACTTTACAGTAACCACAAATTAGAAATATAGGAAATTCATAAAAACAACACAAATGTTTTATACACATGGAAAGTCAGCACGTGTATTCAGGTGCAAGGTTGGATTCGGTCAACATATACTTGTCAAGTTCAGCCTTGAACATGTTTAGGCTTGATGCGCAAATGATATGTGTAGGCAGAGAGTTCTATATAAAACAAAAACGGATAGCAAAGAACCTTCGACAATTTGATCTAGAATGTGGAATAATTAACTTGTAGCCCTGCGATCTGCTACCACGTGCTTCTTGCAGATGAAACAGGTGTTCAAGTGGGTGATCCACTGTATCCAGAATGTTGAACAGCAGGATCAAGTCACCCCTGAGACGACGGTATGAAAAGTCAAAGAGGTTTAGAGCTGCAATCCGCTCCTCGTTTGGCCTGTTGTATAGCCCGGTCACCAGTTTTGTAGCGCGGTGGTATACCCGTTGCAGCAAGGTCATGTCTTTGTGTAACCATGGGGACCATGCTTGAACAGCATGTTCCATTGTTGGTCTGATATAAGTGTTAATTATACGTGAAAGTATCTGCTTTGAGAAACGACCAAAGATCTTTCTGAGCAATGCTAAGCTTTGGCATGACTTTTTGCATACAACAGAACACTGCCGTGAAGACTTCAAGTTTCTGCTAATCCACCCCCAGGTCTTTCTCTTCCGTAACCCATGTAAGTTGCTGAGATCCCAGAGAATATGTGAATTCGAATGATTTACCGACGTTTAACATTTTACATTTTTGAATCTTGAATGGTAGACAGTTCCGCAAGGACCAATTATGAAGTGCTTCGAGATCTTTTTGTAGAATTTGGCAATCTTCTTTGGTGCGGACGCTAGTCCACACTTTGATGTCATCCGCAAATAAAATAATTTTGCTGCGTACGATTTCGGGTATATCGTTTGCGTACACGAGGAAGAGTATTGGCCCCAAGACTGAGCCTTGAGGTACGCCACTTGTAACTTCTAGTGGGCTGGATAGTGCCCCATCAACTCTAACCCTTATAACTCTACCAGTCAAGTAATCCTTTATCCAGGCCAATAGTCTGCCGCACACCCCGAGCTGCTCCAATTTTTATAGCAGTATGCTGTGGTTAACACGGTCAAAAGCTTTAGACACATCCAAGTAACAAGCATGGATAGGGCATCCATCGTCCACGGCTCGAGTCCAATTATCAAGAGTTATGAGAAGATTGGTGAGACAGGAGTGTCTTGTCCTGAATCCGTGCTGTGTGATGGGAATAAGCTTATTTTGTTCCAAGTGTTTGATAAGTTCGTCAGCTACAAATCGTTCTAGAACTTTGGAGACCACTGGCAACGCGACTGGTCTGTAGTTAGACACATCAGATCGGTTCCCTCCTTTGTATATCGGAGTGATTAATCCACTTTTCCAGTCATTAGCAACCGTGCTACAACTCAAGGACAGGCTGAAAACGTCAGTGAGTGGTGAGAATAGAGCATGGGCGCATTGTTTTAGGACGAATGGTGTTATTTCATCAACACCCGGGGATTTTTTCTATTTAACCCGCGTACCTTTAACAGGACACTCTCGAGTTTCACAATTATTTCGTGTATTGTGAATTTGTGATCTGAATGCAGGCATATCGTAACATAAGCGCTCGTTAGGGTAGAACACTAGATTAAAATTGAGCAAGTTCGTTAGCGGCTTTGAGAGCACAGTATGTAGTTTCAGTCGTAGTAAGTAAAGCGGAAACACCTGGTTTTACCCTGGCCTTTCTGATCACGATCTGGATGAGGAGCTTCGGATTTCGTTCAATTTAATCCATCAGATTGATTTGATACCCTTCTTTATCCTCCTGGACAAGTTTAGTAACTTTATTTCTCAACAAACGGTAAATTTCCCAGGATTCAGGTGTTGACTGCAGTATGTGGCTTCTCCACGCACAGTTTCTCACCTTTATCCATTTCCGTGTTTGACACCGGATCACGAATTTGAATCCTTTTTTCAGTTGTTTTGAAACATACTTTGAGTGGCGTTCTATTTTTTGGTTGATTTTCTGAAGTATCGATGACCAGCATTGTTGGACATCAGTGCTAATCGGTGCCCAGTCGGTGACTTCTTGAAGAGACATTGATAATGCAACCGTATCGATTTTTCTTATCAATTTCTGAGCATCACTTGTTCTTTTCGTTTCAGATATATAATCGAAAACAATGACTACATGTGCACACGTTACAAGTGGTGCTTCATAGCACATAACTCACGGCGATCTCATACGAGATCACTTAAAAATAACAGATTTCTTAATTATCTGTCTGTATATACGCATATAAAACCTTCATGCTATATCTATTAGGTATATTTCTCTGATATGCACATGAGATTTAAAAAAAATTCGCTTTAAATTAATTGATATACAAGCTTGAATATATCGAAATTGTACTCATGAGAACTGTTATGTGAGGTAATGGGTTAAAGTCACCCATGATCAGGACATTGTTTTGATATCTGGAAACAACCAGCTGAGTTTTCTCAATTAAACTAGCATTGTATGCTTCGACTGCTGACGGTGGTCGGTAAATCACACCAGCAACACTGTTGCATTGTCATCTGAACTGTAGAACATATTTTAATTCTGTCTATGTCTCTTTTGCTTCAAACTGTGTAGCTTCTACCGTCACTGACTCTACTAACTTACATAAATTTAACACTAAATCGGACTACATTTTATCCGAGCACTGGTTTCATGAGTATTTATAAACCATGTAATCTGCTATCTCAGCGTTCTTGATTTACTCACAGTTTATTTTTGAAAATCCTATGATTATTGTTAAGCCTAATGATTTTTAGACCATTGGATACCTTGAATAACGCCGTCCTGATTGCAAGACGAGTATGCATCCATACCTCACATTGCTCTAATCATAATGTTACCCCCGACGAATAAACTGTTGGCTACCTAAACACAACAAGTTATTGCTTCCATTTTGCTTGTTTGCCATTTTAGATACTGATATATGTCAAGCAACACAGTGCAAAACCTCCTCGAAAAGGAAAACGCTTTTCGAACCACAGAGTTTTATTTTCTCGCTATTAATCTGTTCACGACAAATTGTATTCATCATGTTTGAGCTGGTTGCAGTCACAACGGAAACGAGAAAGGCGTTAGATTAATGTAAAGCAAGTTCGATCTTGCACATTCTAGTTGTATTCTGTTGTTAACTGTAGATGTATTAGAAACCTTTCATTGTGAGTCAATTTTTGATGAAATCGATTTTTAAAATGACGCAGTATTGGCCTCTCAATGAGGTGTGTATCATCGCTTAAACCGTGCCCCCAAATATGACAAAAAGCTCTAGCCAATCTAAAAATAGACACCTCACTATAGGGTACACTAGTCCGGGAACTGCAAACATCGGCTGACGTAAAACACCCAAATTCTTACCTCGGTGTCTGCATGATCGATTAGTCGCAGAAGGCATACCAGTTGAATAATTGGGACCAGGTGTTTCATATGTAAACTTTTTTGCCATTTCTTTTTATATTCATTCTTCGTACGAAAGATACATTGTGGAACATTTGTCTGGTGCTGTGTGTATGCATTCTAATGAACGCTATTCAAGACACCAATTCAATTTTAATGGTCTAAAAGCATATAGCTTTACAAAATACGACAGATTAATAACGGAACTACGAATAATATAACATGCAAAAACGGGATTTGGTTGCTCAGTTCAAGAATCTGGTGAAAATCTAAAGAGCAGAAATTGCCACCTATTGTGACCCGGTACCAGCCTCCTCAAAGGTAGTCATACGTTTACTCTCGAAAAACCACATTTCGTATCTATGTGACGACGAAGGATTTAGATTTATCGAGGCCTGTTTTGGGGACTCTCTTGTATCAGAAATTGAATTATCGCCCAGTGATTTGATTTGTAAACAAACAAAACAAGTTCTCATGCCAGGCAATTGATGTTGGCAACAGTCTACCGATGCCTTTCATACGGGATCCAAGATATACGCACACACACACACGGACGACATTGACCTTATGCATCAATTTTTCACCGAGATTTTCAATGCCGTTATATGAGTGGAGCTGGATTACTCCTAAGCCCGAACCGTCTTATACATCGCGGTTTTCACAGTATATTCTATGCCATTGAACTGCTGTTTACTCGTTTTGCCAAGTGGAGACTGTGCTGAGAGACCAGTTCCTGTATATCGCTACAAACCTTGTGGAGAGACTCTTTCTCCCACACCGGACCTGCAAACAGTGAAATCCCTATGAACTTGCAATCTGCATACAACAAAGCGTATTAAACCCATCAAATCGAATCATGACAAAAACCTTTCAAAATATACGGCGATTTGCCGAACAGCATTTACTCGTGTCTCCATAATTCCCATGACTGTTGGATCGATTAATCCTAAGCATTTATTTGTTAACTATTTAGGTCCGATCCTTCACGATTGAGTGGTAATCAGCAACTGCAACCCGCATTAAATCACTCTTGAAAACAGTCAAAAACTAGTAGGATTTAAAGTGCGCAATCACGATTAGTAATTAATGGTGGTCTGAACAGTTTGAAAATCGGCAGTGAGAGAAAGCGTGTTCTGTGACGCTGGGGCACATAGAACTAGTGCTTCCTTCCAGTTTCTTTGGCACGAATCCCTACAGGTAACATTATTTAATTGACTAAAACGATTGCTGGGTTGTCAACGCGAGTATTCAAACGGTTGTACGCATCCATTTTATTCATCTGTATGGTAGGAATCTGTTTTAAACACGTTTCGCGAAATATGCAACCACATCGGGGCTCGGACCTTGAGAGTGCAATTGTCAGTTGAATGTCCTATCCGCTCTGATATCGCAGGCTTTGACGCTCATAATTAGAAGATAGTTACTACCACATACACCACCAGTAACTTCTGCTACATGAACAGAAATTAATAACCACTGGAATTTTCTATGCACCATAAAATGAGACAACAATAACCGTTCAGATATTCGTTCAGTTTTTATCAATATTGAATCACTAATATCCGGACAAACATGATAGAACATTGTTTTCTGTAATAAAAACTACCAGCAGTTCAGCCCTTTTAAAGCAAAAATAACAATTAAGTCTACTATTGGGACATTTACTGGAATTCCAAAAGTTTTGCGGAAGATTTCTCCCATTTTCAGACAACATTCCTATCTTCAGCAATGCCCCTAATGGTACCAAACAGCGAATCAGCTGATTGTGTCACGGTCAGACAAAAATGTCCGTTTTATGTGTCAAGGTCAAATTCAACAGACGGCCTTGAATCAACCAATGGCGAGAAAAATATTTGGGTTGAAAACAGAAACATCCCCCGCACGTACACACTTCTTTCCTACTATATGTAGCCAAAAGCTTGACAAAATTTAACTTCCGAAATAACCCGAAGATCATGTGGAAAATATAAAAAATGCAAAAAATGCAATGCGGTTAGATACAAACGGAGTTATAAACGATGTATGAATATTGCAACGATTGTTGTTATTGGAATGTAAAAATATTCCAAACAGTTACCGGTGCTGCCTTGCACCGACTGTGGGACTTAAATTAATCCCCATATAAACACCTAAATTTCAATTTGTAAATGAGGATTTATCCTCAAATTCGTAAATAAATCGGTTTGACACAAAGTCAGAACGGCGTTCGAATGTCAGGTCACGGATACGCATACCTAATGAGCGACAATAACCACGAAACCGGTCGTGTGCTTCCGTCCTGCTTTTCGAACGTCATATACTACTTATTAATACAATCTGGCTTTAAACTAAAAATATTGCAACGATATTTGAGAGTAGGTTTTGGAACAGTAAGCCAAATAATGGGGCAGAAATCTCCACAATATGGAGATCAGCATGTAAATAGTTATTGTTCATCTTATACCTAATATTAATTAGTATTTTCTTTTCCTTCAACAACCGTTTAACCTTAACCACATTAGTTCTGTACTTACAAGCTTATGGGCCAGTGTCAACAAAGCTACTCCAATGTGCCAGTCTGGACAACAGTTCATAAACGCCTAATTGCGATCGGTCAAACGGTGGATGGTAGCCCAGGTCGTTAAGGGACTACAATGGTGATGGTCGGGGGTTCGAATCCCAACCGAAGCGAAAGGAAATGCACTGCTGATGAGCTCAAATAAGAGCGAAACTCGAGTCCAGTGCTTCCATTATGGACCGTCGTGATAAACTTTGTGAATAGTTCGATGGGCTTGGCACGGATGAGTAGTCACAAATATTAATATAGGCTGTTTAGCGGCAAGGTAAAAACAGAGCTGGTGGGTTGACTGCTACTTAGTCATGTTTCCTGTCCTGGCTATCATCCTTGTTCTGATGAGGCTTTTGTGTCCAAAGTGAAACGTCACAGAAAAACCTGCTCTAACCGATTGCATTTGGAATACACGACCGGTCCCAAACATATTCCAATCAATCGATGTAAGTCCTATTGCTCTTTGATTCTTGTAAGAACGACAAGTTGAGTTTTTATATTCGTGTGAGTAGGCTTTCCTAACGGAGAAAAGCTGCGCACACAAGGAACCCACTACGTCCCAAGGGGCCGACAATACAAATACCTCACAATCGCATCCATTACAAGAATAGAGAGATTCGAAATATACAGGAGCACGTAAACACAGAAGCGAGCTATCACTGGGCGTGGGAAACGAGAAATATTAGAGGTTAAAAGAAACGAAATAAGTTCACGCCAAAAAGATAAACCAGAAAACCGGTACAAGCACAAACACTAGAAAAGTATTACACATCTAAATGAAGGGGACACGCACACAGACAGACACAGACACTGGAACAATGGAACGAGGGGTGGCGATGACGATGAGGTTAAAAGGGGAGTAGAAAGGAAATTACTCAAGTCTGGTGATAAGTGGAATGCGAAAATCTAGTTAATCTACAGATTCTCTCTGTCTGTCTCATCGGTTGACTGGTCCAAGGTGCGAGTGAGCGCATCCAAGCAAGCGGGTGGATCAAAGACCCCGTATTTCCGTCTTGTCAATGTGCGTTTTAGTGGGAGGAAGTAGGTCTGTTTCTCGGGTACGGGTGTAGATTTGAGGTCCGATAACCAAGGTGGCTAAAACGGAAGGCAGAAAGTGTAACCGAAGGCGTGAAAGCTGCTTGAGCTGTGGATAGTAACAGGAGATGGAAAATTACTTGTTGGAAAAAGAGGGTTGCTGGAAAGCTCGAGAGGCAAGATAATTTGCTAACCACATCCTCGCAATTAAATTTGATAACCGGTGGTTTCTGAGGTGGATGACCGGTTCATCAAGAGATATGGTATGTGATGTACTTACGTACGTCGAATGTATAGGTATGTAGTATTTATTAGATGTTAAGTTGTATGTAATTTATGTATTTATGTATGGTATGGTTATGTATATATGTAGGTATGTTTATGGATGGTATGTATGTATGTATTGATGTAGGTCTGTTGTATGTTGTATGATTATGTATTAGGTTGTTGTTGGCCACTCCTGCTTGGCATGTCGACCATGTGATATACACCGGACAATCGTAGATTTTCATGTTATGTGCACTACTCGTTTTGAATGACTAACAGTCCGATTCGGGAGGAACAATCTCTCCTGCAGGCGCTGCAACGAGTGGTGAGACTCGGTTTATGGGTCAGGTTGCACTCCGGCGGGCGTGATCTTCGTTCAGGCGAGCCAATAGCCTGTATCTGCTCCTCCTCAGCTTTGAGACCTACGCTTTAACACAATGCCTCCATTGGTGGAGCGGTCAATAGCAAGGGTATTCCCACGTCGCCGGGTCCCATGCCAAGAGCTTTCATATCTATTTTGCGCATGTCTTTGTACCGATTGTCCAATTGTTCGAGTTCCTGATTGCCCACTCACCGAGTAGAGTATGATGTAGGAAAGGCATAGTCCATAGACTGCAAACTGGGCTAATTATACGTGTCAGGGGTTGCCCTGGCCGAGAACCAGAATGTTAAGCGAAAAGGTGCAAGTGAGAACTTGCCGGCGTATTTCGCATACCGCTCAGTACTGAAGTACTGTAGAACTGCACACCTGTGTGATGTCAAGTGGAGATAGTGAGATTAGGTTCAATGAGAAATCACAATGGCAAACAGTGAAAGCGGGTTGTGATGTGTGAGCGC
>JACCGJ010000288.1:0-17944 GCA_013407085.1 Atriophallophorus winterbourni | reverse complement strand
CTCACAGTCTTCCAAATTACGTAACAACTTTCCTGTCTCCCAGCTTGTATAATGGATCATTTTCAGAATGAAAAACAAGTCTTATGAAAAAGGAATAGCGCTCACAAATTTGTTCACTACCTTATCGTACTTCACAAAATATGCTGTACCGCCTATTATCATTTTATGGACATTTCACGCGACGGGACTCATACTTATACGTTGGTAATTCAATTCAAACTTTAAAGTAATTCAAAGTTTTAATGGTCCAAAAAGCAAATACTTTACAGTAACCACAAATTAAAAATATAGGAAATTCATAAAAACAACACAAATGTTTTATTCATATGGAAAGTCAGCAAGTGTATTCAGGTGCAAGGTTGGATTTGGTCAACATATACTTGTCAAGTTCAGCCTTGAACATGTTTAGGCTTGATGCACAAATGATATGTGGAGGCAGAGAGTTCTATATGAAACAAACTCGGATAGCAAAGAACCTTCGACAATTTGATCTAGAGTGTGGAATAATTAACTTGCAGCCCTGCGATCTGCTACCACGTGCTTCTTGCCGATGAAACAGGTGTTCAAGTGGGTGATCCACTGTATCCAGAATGTTGAACAGCAAGATCAAGTCACCCCTGAGACGACGGTATGAAAGTCAAAGAGGTTTAGAGCTGCAATCCGCTCCTCGTTTGGCCTGTTGTATAGCCCGGTCACCAGTTTTGTAGCGCGGTGGTATACCCGTTGCAGCAAGGTCATGTCTTTGTGTAACCATGGGGACCATGCTTGAACAGCATACTCCATTGTTGGTCTGATATAGGTGTTAATTATACGTGAAACTATCTGCTTTGAGAAACGACCAAAGATCCTTCTGAGCAATGCTAAGCTTTGGCATGACTTTTCGCATACAACAGAACACTGCCGTGAAGACTTCAAGTTTCTGCTAATCCACCCCCCAGGTCTTTCTCTTCCGTAACCCATGAAAGTTGCTGAGATCCCAGAGAATATGTGAATTCGAATGATTTACCGACGTTCAACATTTTACATTTTTGAATGTTGAATGGTAGACAGTTCCGCAAGGACCAATTATGAAGTGCTTCGAGATCTTTTTGTAGAATTTGGCAATCTTCTATGGTGCGGACGCTAGTCCACACTTTGATGTCATCCGCAAATAAAATAATTTTGCTGCGTACGATTTCGGGTATATCGTTTGCGTACACGAGGAAGAGTATTGGCCCCAAGACTGAGCCTTGAGGTACGCCACTTGTAACTTCTAGTGGGCTGGATAGTGCCCCATCAACTCTAACCCTTATAACTCTACCAGTCAAGTAATCCTTTATCCAGGCCAATAGTCTGCCGCACACCCCGAGCTGCTCCAATTTTTATAGCAGTATGCTGTGGTTAACACGGTCAAAAGCTTTAGACACATCCAAGTAACAAGCATGGATAGGGCATCCATCGTCCACGGCTCGAGTCCAATTATCAAGAGTTATGAGAAGATTGGTGAGACAGGAGTGTCTTGTCCTGAATCCGTGCTGTGTGATGGGAATAAGCTTATTTTGTTCCAAGTGTTTGATAAGTTCGTCAGCTACAAATCGTTCTAGAACTTTGGAGACCACTGGCAACGCGACTGGTCTGTAGTTAGACACATCAGATCGGTTCCCTCCTTTGTATATCGGAGTGATTAATCCACTTTTCCAGTCATTAGCAACCGTGCTACAACTCAAGGACAGGCTGAAAACGTCAGTGAGTGGTGAGAATAGAGCATGGGCGCATTGTTTTAGGACGAATGGTGTTATTTCATCAACACCCGGGGATTTTTTCTATTTAACCCGCGTACCTTTAACAGGACACTCTCGAGTTTCACAATTATTTCGTGTATTGTGAATTTGTGATCTGAATGCAGGCATATCGTAACATAAGCGCTCGTTAGGGTAGAACACTAGATTAAAATTGAGCAAGTTCGTTAGCGGCTTTGAGAGCACAGTATGTAGTTTCAGTCGTAGTAAGTAAAGCGGAAACACCTGGTTTTACCCTGGCCTTTCTGATCACGATCTGGATGAGGAGCTTCGGATTTCGTTCAATTTAATCCATCAGATTGATTTGATACCCTTCTTTATCCTCCTGGACAAGTTTAGTAACTTTATTTCTCAACAAACGGTAAATTTCCCAGGATTCAGGTGTTGACTGCAGTATGTGGCTTCTCCACGCACAGTTTCTCACCTTTATCCATTTCCGTGTTTGACACCGGATCACGAATTTGAATCCTTTTTTCAGTTGTTTTGAAACATACTTTGAGTGGCGTTCTATTTTTTGGTTGATTTTCTGAAGTATCGATGACCAGCATTGTTGGACATCAGTGCTAATCGGTGCCCAGTCGGTGACTTCTTGAAGAGACATTGATAATGCAACCGTATCGATTTTTCTTATCAATTTCTGAGCATCACTTGTTCTTTTCGTTTCAGATATATAATCGAAAACAATGACTACATGTGCACACGTTACAAGTGGTGCTTCATAGCACATAACTCACGGCGATCTCATACGAGATCACTTAAAAATAACAGATTTCTTAATTATCTGTCTGTATATACGCATATAAAACCTTCATGCTATATCTATTAGGTATATTTCTCTGATATGCACATGAGATTTAAAAAAAATTCGCTTTAAATTAATTGATATACAAGCTTGAATATATCGAAATTGTACTCATGAGAACTGTTATGTGAGGTAATGGGTTAAAGTCACCCATGATCAGGACATTGTTTTGATATCTGGAAACAACCAGCTGAGTTTTCTCAATTAAACTAGCATTGTATGCTTCGACTGCTGACGGTGGTCGGTAAATCACACCAGCAACACTGTTGCATTGTCATCTGAACTGTAGAACATATTTTAATTCTGTCTATGTCTCTTTTGCTTCAAACTGTGTAGCTTCTACCGTCACTGACTCTACTAACTTACATAAATTTAACACTAAATCGGACTACATTTTATCCGAGCACTGGTTTCATGAGTATTTATAAACCATGTAATCTGCTATCTCAGCGTTCTTGATTTACTCACAGTTTATTTTTGAAAATCCTATGATTATTGTTAAGCCTAATGATTTTTAGACCATTGGATACCTTGAATAACGCCGTCCTGATTGCAAGACGAGTATGCATCCATACCTCACATTGCTCTAATCATAATGTTACCCCCGACGAATAAACTGTTGGCTACCTAAACACAACAAGTTATTGCTTCCATTTTGCTTGTTTGCCATTTTAGATACTGATATATGTCAAGCAACACAGTGCAAAACCTCCTCGAAAAGGAAAACGCTTTTCGAACCACAGAGTTTTATTTTCTCGCTATTAATCTGTTCACGACAAATTGTATTCATCATGTTTGAGCTGGTTGCAGTCACAACGGAAACGAGAAAGGCGTTAGATTAATGTAAAGCAAGTTCGATCTTGCACATTCTAGTTGTATTCTGTTGTTAACTGTAGATGTATTAGAAACCTTTCATTGTGAGTCAATTTTTGATGAAATCGATTTTTAAAATGACGCAGTATTGGCCTCTCAATGAGGTGTGTATCATCGCTTAAACCGTGCCCCCAAATATGACAAAAAGCTCTAGCCAATCTAAAAATAGACACCTCACTATAGGGTACACTAGTCCGGGAACTGCACATCGCTGACGTAAACAACCCAAATTCCCTTACCCTCGGTGGTCTGCATGATCGATTAGTCGCAGAAGGCATACCAGTTGAATAACTGGGACCAGGTGTTTCATATGTAAACTTTTTTGCCATTTCTTTTTATATCCATTCTTCGTACGAAAGATACATTGTGGAACATTTGTCTGGTGCTGTGTGTATGCATTCTAATGACCGCTATTCATGACACCAATTCAATCTTAATGGTCTAAAAAGCATATAGCTTTACAAAATACCACAGATTAATAACGGAACTACGAATAATATAACAAGCAAAAACAGGATTTGGTTGCTCAGTTCAAGAATCCGGTGAAAATTTAAAGAGCAGAAATGGCCACCTATTGTGACCCGGTACCAGCCTCCTCAAAGGTAGTCATATGTTCACTCTCAAAACGTTCTGACGACGAAGGATTTGGTTTCATCGAGGCCTGTTTTTGGGACTCTCTTGTATCAGAAATTGAATTATCGCCCAGTGATTTGATTTGTAAACAGACATAACAAGTTCTCATGCCAGGCAATCAATGTTGGCAGCAGTCTACCGATGCGTTTCATGCCGGATCCAAGATACACACTCGGACGACATTGACCTTGTGCATAAATTTTTACCGACATTTTCAATGTCGTTATATGAGTGGAGCTGGATTACTCCTAAGCCCGAACCGTCTTATACATCGCGGTTTTCACAGTATATTCTATGCCATTGAACTGCTGTTCACTCGTTTTGCCAAGTGGAGACTGTGCTGAGAGACCAGTTCCTGTATATCGCTACAAACCTTGTGGAGAGACTCTTTCTCCCACACCGGACCTGCAAACAGTGAAATCCCTATGAACTTGCAATCTGCATCCAACAAAGCGCAATCAACCCATCAAATCGAATCATGACAAAAACCTTTCAAAATATATGGCGATTTGCCGAACAGCATTTACTCGTGTCTCCGTGATTCCCATGACTGATGGATCGATTAATCTTAAGCATTTATTTGTTAACTGTTGTTCACCGTCTAGGTCCAATCCTTCACGATTGAGTCGTAATCAGCAACTCCAATTCACATCAAATCACTCTTGAAGTGAAAACACCGGTGAGATTTAAAGTGCGCAATCACGATTGGTAATTAATGGTAGTCTGAACAGTTTGAAAATCGTTAGTGAGAGAAAGCGTGTTCTGTGCCGCTGAGGCACATAGAACTAGTGCTTCCTTCCGGTTTCTTTGGCACGAATCCCTATAGGTAACATTATTTAACTGACTAAAACGGTTGCTGGACTGTGGACGCGAGTATTCAAACAATTGTAAACATCTATATTATTCATCTGCATGGTAGGAAACTGTTTTAAACGTTTCGCGAAATATGCAACCACATCGGGACTCCGACCTTGAGAGTGCAATTGTCAGTTGAATGTCCTATCCGCTCTGATATCGCAGACTTTGACGCTCATAATTAGAAGATAGTTACTACCACATACACCACCAGTAACTTCTGCTACATGAACAGAAATTGAACAGCGTGAAATCTGTATAGCAATCTGGCACAAAAATGGACCAGAAGAAATTTCTTACAGGGCAAGTGGTATTCCATTTTCTACATTGGAAGCCAGCAACGGTGAAACTGGAAGAGAGGCCTTTTAAGTATTATACATTTAGAGTTTTGTAACTGGACTTCTTAACGTCGGTCGTAATGGTTTTCATTGATCAACCTGATAGAGACGCAGAAAAATGACCTTCATAACAAAACAAAAAATATTAAAAACCACTAGAAGTTTCTATGCACCATGAAATGAGACAACAATAACCGTTCAAATATTCGTTTAGTTGTTATCAATATTGAATCACTAATATCCGGACAAACAATGTAGAACATTGTTTTCTGTTTAGTGGTTTGGGTGTAATACAAACTACCAGCTGCTCAGCCCTTTCAAAGCAAAAATAACAATTAAGTCTAATATTGTGACATTTACTGGAATTCCAAAAGTTTTGCGGAAGATTTCTCCCATTTTCAGACAACATTCCTATCTTCAGCAATGCCCCTAATTGTACCAAACAGCGAATCAGCTGATTGTGTCACGGTCAGACAAAAAATGTCCGTTATATGTGTCAAGGTCAAATTCAACAGACGGCCTTGAATCAACCAACGGCGGGAAAAATATTTAGGTTGAAAACAGAAACTTCTTCACATCCCCCGCACACTTCTTTCCTACGATATGTAGCTAAAATCTTAACAAAATTTAACTTCCGAAATAACCCGGAGATCATGTAGAAAATATCAAAAAAATGCAATTTCCTCGCGGTTAGATACAAACGGAGTTATAATTGATGTACGAATATTGCAACGATTGCTGTTACTGGAATGTTGTAAAAATATTCCAAACTGTTTCCGGTGCTGCATTGCACCGACTGTGGGACTTAGATTACTCCCCATATAAAAAAGCTAAATTTCGATTTGCAAATGAGGATTTATCCTCGAAATCGCAAATAAATGGGTTTAGCACAAAGTCAGAACGGCGTTCGAATGTCAGGTCACGGATACGCATACCTGATGAGCGACAATAACCACGAAACCGGTCGTGTGCTTCCGTCCTGCTTTTCGAACGTCATATACTACTTATTAATACAATCTGACTTTAAACTAAAAATATTGCAACGATATTTGAGAGTAGGTTTTGGAACAGTAAGCCAAATAATGGGGCAGAAATCTCCACAATATGGAGCTCAGCATGTAAATAGTTATTGTTCATCTTATACCTAATATTAATTAGTATTTTCTTTTCCTTCAACAACCGTTTAACCTTAACCACATTAGTTCTGTACTTACAAGCTTGTGGGCCATTGTCAACAAAGCTACTCCAATGTGCCAGTCTGGACAACAGTTCATAAACGCCTAATTGCGATCGGTCAAACGGTGGATGGTAGCCCAGGTCGTTAAGGGACTACAATGGTGATCGTCGGGGGTTCGAATCCCAACCGAAGCGAAAGGAAATGCACTGCTGATGAGCTCAAATAAGAGCGAAACTCGAGTCCAGTGCTTCCATTATGGACCGTCATGATAAACTTTGTGAATAGTTCGATGGGCTTGGCACGGATGAGTAGTCACAAATATTAATATAGGCTGTTTAGCGGCAAGGTAGAAACAGAGCCGGTGGGTTGACTGCTACTTAGTCATGTTCCCTGTCCTGGCTATCATCCTTGGTCTGATGAAGCTTCTGTGTCCAAAGTGAAACGTCACACAAAACCCTGCTCTAACCGATTGCATTTGGAATACACGACAGGTCCCAAACATATTCCAATCAATCGATGTAAGTCCTATTGCTCTTTGATTCTTGTAAGAACGCGACAAGTTGAGTTTTTATTTTCGCGTGAGTGGGTTTTCCTAACGGAGAAAAGATGCACACAAAAGGAACCCACTACGTCCAAAAGGGGCTGACAAATACCTCAAATACCTCACAATCGCATCCATTACAAGAATAGAGAGATTCGAAATATACAGGAGCACGTAAACACAGAAGCGAGCTATCACTGGGCGTGGGAAACGAGAAATATTAGAGGTTAAAAGAAACGAAATAAGTTCACGCCAAAAAGATAAACCAGAAAACCGGTACAAGCACAAACACTAGAAAAGTATTACACATCTAAATGAAGGGAACACGCACACAGACAGACACAGACACACTGGAACAATGGAACGAGGGGTGGCGATGACGATGAGGTTAAAAGGGGTGTAGAAAGGCAATTACTCAAGTCTGTGGGTAAGTGGAATGTGAAAATCTAGTTAATCTACAGATTCTCTCCTGTCTCATCGGTTGACTGGTCCAAGGTGCGAGTGAGCGCATCCAAGCAAGCGGGTTGATCAAAGACCCCGTATTTCCGTCTTGTCAATGTGCGTTTTATTGGGAGGAAGTAAGTCTGTTTCGCGGTTACGGGTGTAGATTTGAGGTCCGATAACCAAGGTGGCTAAAACGGAAGGCAGAAAGTGTAACAGAAGGCGTGAAAGCTGCTTGAGCTGTGGATAGTAACAGGAGATGGAAAATTACTTGTTGGAAAAAGAGGGTTGCTGGAAAGCTCGAGAGGCAAGATAATTTGCTAACCACATCCTCGCAATTAAATTTGATAACCGGTTTCTGGGTGATTACCGTCATCAAGTAGATATGTATGTATGTACGTACGTACGTACGAATGTATATATGTATGTATGGATGTATTTATGTATGATGTATGTATGTATGTATGTATGTATTTAGTTGTATGTATGTATGTATGTATGTCTGTATTATGATGTATGTATGTATGTATGTGTATGTTGGCCTCCGTCGGGGTCGATGTCGACCATGGATATACATCACAATCGTATGAATTTTCATGTTCTACAGCTTTTTGAATGACTAAACAGTCCAATTCGGAGGAACAATCTCTCCCTCAGCGCTGGCAACGATAGTCAGAACTCGGTTGTATTGCATCAGTTGCACGCCGGCGGCGTGATCTACGTTCAGCAGCCAAGAGCTGTATCTGCTCCTCCGCAGCTTGCAGACGACGCTTTACACAATGCCTCCAATGTGAGCGGTCAAGAGCAAGGTATTCCCAACTCGCCGGGTCAATGCCAAGAGCTTTCATATCTCTTTTGCAAACGTCTTTGTACCGCAAGTACGGTCTGCCCAATGGTCGACTTCCTAATTGCAACTCACCATAGAGTATGAAAGCACAGTCATAGACTACACGTGGGTTTAGATACTGTCACAACCGTATGAATTTTCATGTTCAACAGCTTTTTGAATGACTAAAAAGTCCGATTCGGGAGGAACAATCTCTCCCGCAGCGCTTGCAACGATAGTCAGAACTCGGTTGTATTGCATCAGTTGCACGTCGGCGGCGTGATCTGCGTTCAGCAGCTAAGAGCTGTATCGGCTCCTCCCCAGCTTGCAGACGACGCTTTACACAATGCCTCCTACGTGAGCAGTCAAGAGCAAGTTCTTCCCAACTCGTGGGGTCAATGCCAAGAGCTTTCATATCTATTTTGCGCATGTCTTTGTACCGCAAGTGCCCAATGGTCGAGTTCCTGATTGCAACTCACCATAGAGTATGTATGTATGAAAGCATAGTCATAGACTGCACATGGGCTAAGATTCTGTCAGGTTGCCTTGGCCGCGACACATGTAAGCGAAAATGGCAGTGAGACTCCGGCGTATTTTCGCATACAGCTCAGTACTGAAGTACTGTAGAATCGCACACCCGTATGATGTCAAGTGGAGATCTTGAGATTAGGTTCAATGAGCAATCTCAATGGCAAACAGTAAAAACTGGTTGTGATGTGTGGACGCGAGCATTGCCAAAGCTGGTCAAATTAGGTACATTGTGTGGATCCATAGTCCAGAGGTTGGCTACGCAAACCTGATTAACATTGGCTTTCAAGTATACTTTTGCCCATCACCTTCCTACTGGTTAAAGGCGCATTGAACCTGATCCTACTGTACTCACTGATGAGGACAGACAGCTAGCAACCGTTGCAACTTTATAGTTTAATCGTTCATTAGTGCACGGATGTGTAATCGTGCAGCGAACATCGTGTTAAATCGATTGGCCACCGGCAGTGAGATGCATGCTGAAACACGCTGGAGTCTCACTACTATTTCTAATTCCACCCTCTGTTTAGGCCTGGGCAACCTGACAGCATCTTAGCCCACGTGCAGTCTCCGACTGTGCGGCACTTTGCCTGGATCAGGCTTGTGCTTTCATACCATACCATAATCGTTCATTAACGCCTCCAGTGCTTCGCCAGAAATCACGCAGATTCTGTATAGAAGCACAGTGGTTAGTTGTAAGAACTCTATTCCACAGAGGCTTTAAAACCAAACATTGTAAATAACCTGAATGAAAATTGTATTTTTTCCAAGTTTTTTAACGGAAATCTTACCCGATCGACATCCAAGTTTACGACATTCTCTTTCGGAGCTGTGGTCAAGGTGACAGGAGCAGCTGCGACATTCGGATCAGGAGAGACGCAGAGGTGCGTGGGTAGGGGTGTAGTAGTAAGCACAGGGGACTGATGAACGATGGACGGTTCCACGTAGCAAGGAAGTGGATATTGGCCACTATTCACATGGAGTATGGTCGGATGCTCGATCGAAAGAGACGGCGCGACCAAAGAGAAGTTTGCTTCTGAGTCGGAAATGCAGGGTCTGCTCGCCAGCGCAAGGTCGTTCGACTCGGTCTCAGAAACCGAACCCACTGCACTATCAACTCGGCTGTGCTTCGCTTGTCGCAGGTTGATAGGGATACTGCCATCTGATTGGTCCGAGAAACTAACGGTCCGAGATGAGTTCATCAGGGCGTTTGAGAGTGCGGGTAGGTTCAAAGAGAACTGATGCTGACGTACTTTTTCACCCAGCAATAGGTAGGTTGCCATGAGATGGTCGTAGGCACGAGAATTTAAGGACTGATTGGGGTGAAAAAGGGAAATCCCATAAACAATCGTGAATAAGTGATTACATAAAGGTGGATAATGAAGCAAAGAATGTTTGAGCGAATGAAGGTCAATTAAACTAATTCGATAGAGCTTTACTTCCAGTCGCATCCGTGTGCGAACTAGCGCAGTAGGTACAGAATCGCAACTGTGCAGTATTTCAGCCCAGTACAGACGAAACTCTAATGAGCTAGAACCCCCTGCCAGTATTGTCTGAACAGTTACTGAATCTCACCACCACCATCATCATTATCATCATTAGGAATTGACTGGATCTCAGGTCATGCTAAATTTATCAGAGTGCCGAGAACATAGTCTGGATGGGTTTTGAAGTAGTATTTCATGTAGTGAGGAGAGGCCTAAAGTGTTCCGACTACCCACGCTTGTCACACAAGTAACCAGTGCGGTAAACTGAGTCAGAAAGTATGTTCACACGAAACCACCAACTTGGAAACAGGCTGTCATAGCCGGGGGTGACAGTGGGGATAAGCTCCCACTGTTTATAAAATGTTTCCATATGGCGTGCGTCTCAAATAGCCTCTGACAACCAAGTCCAGCTTCTGGACTGCACGAGTTGCTCCCCGAGCCCGGTGGAACTGCTTCTACCAACTGGAGAAGAGGCGAGGGCGAGTGACTGGTGCCTGAAAACCAGTTTGCTTCGGGCAGATGGAGCTCGTTAGACTGGAAGGGCATTTCATCTAAGGGAATAAAAATCCTGAATTTAGACCTCCGCTGCCTTGCAGGATATCCGATCGCGGAAAAGGCTTCGGGAGAAAATCCTGAGGAAAAATCTGGAGCAGTCTCGCAGTTGGTGCATACAACCTCTTTCTGGCAACTCCCTGCTGTTTTGCAGGTCGCACTTGGTTGCGCAAAGTCTAGAAAAACTGACTCGAACAAACGCCGAGTGGTGCTGGGGACGCCGCTTGGTACCCAAATTCCCAAGACTCTTCATTGAAGCCGACTCATCCTCCAGGAGAAGATAGTCGCACAAAAGTAAAAGTAAATAAACAGACATTATGATTCACAACTTCAGAGACTGCGTAGATTGGCAGCGAGGTTGTAAAAGAACGACAGACACGTAGCGGACGACTGGTGGAATTTTTCTAAATCCTAAGCGTGATCTCCTGAAAGAAGCTAATACGTGTCACTACGTTTTACGGGAGTGGTCAATCCTACATGGAATTTCAATCGAGTGCTGTCAGGGGGTGAAATAGTGACGTTTTGCCATGCAACACAAAGTACACACCGGGCTGAATGCATAACAAAGCGCAAGAAGAGAAACCCTGCGCCGATTGT
Source organism: Atriophallophorus winterbourni (assembly GCA_013407085.1). Classification (NCBI taxonomy): domain Eukaryota; kingdom Metazoa; phylum Platyhelminthes; class Trematoda; order Plagiorchiida; family Microphallidae; genus Atriophallophorus; species Atriophallophorus winterbourni. Next base: position 6,516 of record JACCGJ010000288.1, on the reverse strand, counting down.
GTGAGGCTGTGTCGTGACAGGAGAACAACAATGTTCCCGTCCGTTTTGTTAGTAGAATTATGAGCATCAGCCACAAACAAGAGACATCATATTGAGGGGGGACAAATTGGAGGAATTCGGCAACACAAAGCCTCGGTACCATCAGAGATGCACCGCTTTTGCACGTACGGGAATGTACTTTTTTCACTTTTGTGCGACTATCTCCTCTGGAGGATGAGTCGGCTTCAATGAAGAGTCTTGGGAATTTGCGTACAAAGCGGCGTCGCCAGCACCACTCGGCGTTTGTTCGAGTCAGCTTCTCTAGCCCTTGCACAACCAAGTGCGACCTGCAAGGCAGCAGGGATTTGCCAGAAAGAGGTGGTGTGCACCAACTAACCGTTCCAGATGTTTCCTCAGGGTCTTCTCCCGAAGCCTTTCCCGCGTTCAGGTATCCCACAAGGCAGCGGAGATTTAAAATCAGGGTTTTCATTCCCTTAGATGAAATGCCCTCCCAGACTAACGAGCTCCATCTACCCGAAACAAACTGGTTTTCAGGCACCAGTCGTTCGCCCTCGCCCCTTTTCCAGTTGGTAGAAGCAGTTCCGCCTGGCTCGGGAAGCCACTCGTGCAGGCCAGAAGCTGGACTTTGTTGTCAGAGGCTATTTGAGACGCACGCTATATGGAAGCATCTTATAGACAGTCGGAGCGTATCCCCACTGTCACCCCCGGCTACGGGAATGTGTTCGCGGACAGGGTATAGAGGACCGCACGCGAAATGCATTCTAGCGCAATATAAGCATACAAAAAAAAGGAAAAACAACTAGCACCGGAAAGGAAAAACTTCGACCACAAACACATAGAACTCAATTGTGAAAAAAGGAATATTGATGATGAACTTCGTCGATGCCCAAATGACCTCGCGGTTGAAAGTATCAAATGGGGTGAGGAGGCGTAGAAGAGTGAACACAGATTTCAACATGCCATCCTGCACACAACATGCCAATTGCTGAGAAAACGCAATGGTTTTTTTCGCCAGAGAAGAAAGTAAGATTGGAAACGTCCGAAGGAGATTTCAACATGCCATCCACACAGAATTGCTGAGAAAACGCAATGGTTTTTTTCGCCAGAGAAGAAAGTAAGATTGGAAATTTACCTCCATAATTTTCGTCCGACTCATGCCGTAGGATTCCATGAGGAGGAGGACAAATTCATTGACGCGTCCAAGCTGCAATGTGAAAAATACCAAACAGCTACCAGTGTTTTTTGCGCATGTTAGTAGAAAGCGAGTGTGGAACATATTGCGACCGGATGGCAATAAGTAAATACTTGCAGTACGCCACTCGTGAATTGTGCAGAATTTTTGTGCTGTGCGGCTAACATCGTGCTAAATTGATTGGCCAACGGTAGTGAGGTGCATGTTGAAACACGCTGGAGTCTCACTACCATCTCTATTTCCTTTCTCATATCTGTCTAGGCCTGGGCAACCTGACAGTATCTTAGCCCACGTGCAGTCTCTGACAGTGCGGCACTTTGCCAGGATCAGGCTTGTGCTTTCATACCATACCATACTCGTGAATCGAACCGTACAATTCACGTGAAACGCTGTGGAATATGAGATTATCGGGTGCTTGCTATGTATAGCCATGGTCGACATTGACCGGAGACCAATTATGGGAAAATTGTGAGCGATCAATTACCTGTAATCGTGTAAAGAAATGTGATCGCAATCGGTTAGAGTCCCGCTCAGCGAAATTAGAAATTCCCAATTCTCCTCCTAGCTGTCGCCGATACTTTCATTCTGTGTGTGTCTTTTTAAGCGTCGAAACATTTATTCGAAATTTGGACAAGTATTTGTTGCACATCGGTTTGACGACACTCATGGAAATCCCCTGGAGCGGACGGAATCACACCAACTGTACTGAAATCCAGTCACCAGCAGCTGTGTGAACGATTAAGTGAATTGTTTAAACATTCTCTAACCGAAGGAGTGGTGCCAACAAAATGGAAGACAGGGGTGATTTCACTTATCTACAAGGGTGGTAGATGTCCAGATCCTGAAAACTGCCGTCCTGTCACCCTACTTCTTGTGATATCCAAAGTTGTAGAGCGTATAGTGACGGAAAAAATTCACTACTTGGAATCACAAAATATACTATCTCTAGCGCAGCATGGTTTTCGTAAATCTCGCTCATGCTTGACAAACTGGACCCAAGGGGTTGACGAAAGAGCTAGCATCCATTTCAAACAAGCTTTCTCAACACTTCATTTAACAACACTAAAGACCAAGTAAACACTTTAAGAAGATGAATACAATATGATAGCCAGTGTGAATGCTTTCGAGACTTATTCTCAAATAAAACAAATCTTCACGATGTTGGTTAGATGAGTCACTAGTGAAGGTCTTTTCGGATTTCATTGTTGCACAGAAGGAAAACATTCGGTGATTACTATTCATGACGATAACTCCACTTTTACACATCCATACACTCAGGGTCACTTCTTTCGTCATTTGCACGGATATGCGGCTAACACCGTGCTAAATTGATTGCCCAGAGGTAGTGAGCTGCATGCTGAAACACGCTGGAGTCTCACTACCACTTCTATTTCCCCCTCATATCTGTCTAGGCCTGGGCAACCTGACAATATCTTAGCCCACGTGCAGTCTCTGACTGTGCGGCACTTTGCCTGGATTAGGTTTGTGCTTTCATTCATTCATTCGTCATGGTAGGAATGAAGTACGCGGAAAAAACGTGCACATACCTCTAGATCGGCAGCCAGATTGGATCCTGGTTCAAGATGAGGAGCACCACGTGACACACGCTCCAGGGACTCATCCACACCGGATCCCATACAACACGAGTATTCATCCACGTTAGCCGAGCATTGCGGGGGAAGCGGATCGGTGAACCATGGATGTTGGAATATCTCACGAGTCGTAGGACGTTTGCAAGGTTGTTTGGATAGCATCCAGCGAATTAGACGCTCACAAGCTGAAACCGATCAAGATGCACAATAAAAATTGATTTACCTTTGCTGAAATTTAACCAGTCATCATCATCATCACAGACAGCATTACACCGGTGGCGCGTACCGAATGCTTAACTGCCACACAATCATGAAAAAGTAAAATCCTATAAGATGGGGAAGGGTGGGACTTCAATAGCTACGGATTCTATAGAAGAGTAAGCACAAACAAACGGAGTAGAGGTGCCTACACCTCGAATGGAACATGCATTCAAACAAGTTTCGTGAACGAGTAAAGCGACATGAGCACTGCAGCTTCCTTGCGGCTTTCACTGTCATGCATCATAACAAGCTTTTCTCGTCACTCCGCTTGACAACATACAAGGTTAAGCAAACACTCCAAGAAGATGCTTAGTGCAAGACCGCCATTGAACACAGTTTCTGGACATATTATGAAGCGTATCTAGTCATTGCGATATCTGATCGCGGGGACACCAGCCTGGAAGACGCGCTGCGCCGACTTTGGAAAGGTTACGAGTAAGGGTTTTTAACTGCTTATGCCATGTGACGGTTTGGCCACCCCGAGATTTGCGCCAATCTGGATGTGGTGTCGCAAAAAGAATCTGTTTGGGAAGTCGGTGGTCCGACATCCGTAAAACGTGACCCAACCAACGTAACCTATGCAGGTTGATTTGCTTCTCTATATCAACATTACTACCGAACAGCTTATTCCGAAGAGCATCGGTGCGTATGCGATTGTAACAGCTAACTCCTAGAATGTTGCGGAGACAACGGTTGCCAGATTTAACCAGTAATTCGGTGTGATTGGTTTATGTTTTTAAAGGTTATTCGCAACATGTTCTGTATTTAGGACATGCGAACGTCCGGAATCGAGGCTAAACGGAACTTGAACACTGCTGCTCTTTCTACAATTCGCGTGCCTGCTCAAACCAGGCACACTTGGTCAGTTGATTGCATCCAGGCCAGAAAGAAGTGGCGCGTGTTTTTTTGTTGTTCGTCGCTTAGGCTGCGAGTGCGGCGGACATGAGACAATAGTGCTGCGATTTGCACACGTGACGAGCACGGAAGGCCAGTGCGACCTTGAAACAGGGTTTCGTTGAAAATGGTTCGTTCAAGGAAGGCGGCACGAGAATTGGTTTAGCTGCGCGAACGCGCACTGATCACAAGCAGTATTTAGATGAATCGTTTTCTTTTGATTTTAAAATTAATAAAGATTCGAAGTATACCGATTGATTTAGTGAGTTTTTGTTCCTAATAGGGCCACTAGAGCTATCAGAATCGGTGCATAGCATAGATTTCGTCATCGTAAAGTGGCTCAAATGACATGGCGGTGCTAGAATATGCTAAATGCTAAAAAGATGCTAAAAAATGCTGGGTTACAACACGAGTTGTTGTAAACCGTAGAGAAAATCCAAGCAAACGATATACAAAAATTAAACACGAAATAATCACGGGATGCAGATGTTAAAAACTCAATCCAAGATTTAACTGCTTCTTTTATTAACTCTATCTACTAAAAATTAATCCAATGCCGATGTCTATGATCGGTTTACGGATGTCGCAAGTGGGACCTGGCTTAAAATCTGCGCGGATCATGCTTCTAACCGCCGAGCGTGGGTGGCTGCAATCTGTGACGTCAACAAAGCCGACTCATCCTCCAGGAGGAGATAGTCGCACAAAAGTAAAAGTAAAAGTAATGCCGATGCGGATGACGTCACATTTTCTCACGCCCCATCATCATTAGAGCCACGTCATACTCGACGCAATAATCCGCGCCATTCACTAAATTGACTCAGCCTCAAGAAGATAGTCGCGAAAAGGTAAAAGATAATGCTCGAATACAATTGACCACAACTTACAAAGAGAAAGCCAGTAAGGGACGCGAAAACTGGCCGAAAGAACTTGATTTTTCAAATGTGGCAACGGCTGCGCATCGAATGGGAGCATACCGCAAACCATGACGTACAACACGACACCGAGGCTCTGAAAACAAAAGGGACAAATAAAACACCGAAAGAATACCGTTAAGTAATCATGCTCAAGTCGGTATGGTATGAAAGCACAAGCCTGATCCAGGCAAAGTACCGCACAGTCAGAGATTACACGTGGGCTAAGCTACTGTCAGGTTGCCCGGGCCTAGACAGATATGAGAATCACAAAATAGGATCCAGGCAAAGTATCACACAGTCAGAGAGTGCGCGTGGGCTAGCATACTGTCAGGTTGTCTAGACCAAGACAGATATAGAAAAGAATGAGAAAAGGGCAGTGAGACTTCAGCGTGTTTCCGCACACGCTCTGTACAATTACACAGATGTGCAATCATGCAGCACTTATGTGCTGTGCGGCTAACATCGTGCTAAATTGGTTGGCCAACGGTAATGCACTGTATGCTGAAACACGCTGAAGTCTCACTACCATTTCTATTTCCCTTTTTATATCTGTCTAGGCCTGGGCAACCTGACGGTATTTTAGCCCTGGCGCAGCCTCTGACTGTGCAGCACTTTGCCTGGATCAGGCTTGTGCTTCCATACCGTCATACCATCATACACAGACGCGCAAGATTCAACATAAACAAAGCTGGACTAAACTGATGAGCCTTGTGTTAATAGCGAGAACCATCCTCTTCTTCATCAGTAGCCAGAACCGAATGCCATACTTCTATACACATATGACACGATAAATAAATGGGAAAGGAGAGACCGAAAGAGTTGTGGAAACTGTAAAAAACGAGCACGTTTACACACTCGGGTAAGATGCATACCCCTTGACCAAAACATGCACTCAAGGCTTTCGCTGCCGCGCACCATAACAAGCTTTCCTCGCTACTCGACTTGACAACGTACAGGATTAAGCAAATACACACACAGAGAGAGAAAACCCTAAGGAAAAATCTGGAGCAGAGTCTCGTAGACGGTTAGTTGGTGCACACCACCTCTTTCTGGCAACACCCTGCTGCCTTGCAGGTCGCACTTGGTTGTGCAAAGGCTAGAGAAGCTGACTCGAACAAACGCCGAGTGGTGCTGGGAACGCCGCTTTGTGCCCAAATTCCCAAGACCCTTCATTGAAGCCGACTCATCCTCCAGGAGGAGATAGTCACACAAAGAAAAGTAAGTAAGAGAGCTAGCCGCAACTACACCCAGTTGGGCTTTCATCTGCTAGAGCCAAGCTTTAGTTACACTACCCATACATGACACCATTTTCAGTTAGAAGGAACAAGCAAACCGACTTGGAAAAATGATTATTCACAACTGTACTTCATAGCCTAACCAGCAAAGTTTATGCAAATTAACTTGTTTTTAAATATCTACGTCGCTAGCAACAATTCCAGTATTCAATGGTCCCAGTTTTTTGGGACAATGGTGTGACGCAGAGTTACACGGTCTGACGCAAACCATTTTCGGTGAAGCAAAAAAGTAGCGAAGAAGCACGTGGTCCCCATGGGTATGAAAGAAATACAAAAAGCAATCAGCACATATCGCGCGCTTCTGACAAAAAGGAAAGTCGAATATGTTAGTATGGTGGATCGCGCAGGTTTGAGTGTAAGATGCACCA
>JACCGJ010000287.1:28769-62083 GCA_013407085.1 Atriophallophorus winterbourni | reverse complement strand
ACTCCAGCGAGTACTCGCATGCAGCTCACTACCGTAGGCCAATCAATTTAGCACTTTCTTAGGTGTCATCCTAACAACATGGTTTGCGGTGCATTTAAATCGGCTGTGCACATTTTTGTCGTTAAATGTTAACGCGATGTGTGGGCCCAATGCATCATTTTTCGTATCAACTGAAGCCAATTTTGGACGTAAAATTTTCAACGAATTACGGAATGACGGGAATTGTTGTGAAACTTTTGTCCCAAAAATTTTGGCTACGACATTTACTAATAAACTGGATCATATGTGGAAAATATCAATCAAGACGGACAAGAAACATCGTTCAGTCGACAAATTTTAACGATGTCGGGACCTGTTCGTCAATTTTTTTTATTTTTGGTGATATTACTGTAACTGCTGAAAATTTGATTTTATGAATAAAGTCAATTTTTTCTTCTTGTATTCGTATATACCCTCTCTTTCAAGCTTAATTGACTCATGTGAGTAAAAAGCACTTCGTAATCTGCAAAAGGAACTAAATATAGTTATTATCAAGTGTGGCAGGTGAATTTACTGCCATTTCTGATAAGAAGGACTGTTTATCGAAGTTAGGGGTGCACTTATCTGAATACACGTATAAATGAGTGTATAGTGGAAAATAGAGAATGGTCATGAATAACTAAGTACTTTGCTTTATTGCTGAAACTATTCGTTGGTAGTACTGACTCATTCATTAAGAATGCATGCGACATTGCTGGACATATAAGTTCCGTAAATGTTGAAGACAATGTGCTTATGGTCACTTTCGACGTGTGCGCTTTGTTTAATAATGTCGCTACAACTGGTACGTTCCCAATAGCTAGACAGGTACTGCAGTCAGGTTACTATGTCGGATTGTACAAATTTAAACGTACAGAAATTATTAACAGATTTGCCTCAATTTGAGCCACTTCTTTGTGGGCAGGTAGCTGTATAAACAAAAGGAAGGAATTGTAACGGGCTCGCATACATCGCCATCACTATCAAAAATTTATATTGAGTAATCTGAAACAATAGCAATATGCAAAACGTTGGGACAAAGATGTGATGGCATTGCATTGATGACATATTTGCCATCATAAAACGTAATATACTAAAGGTGTTTTGTAAGCACTTGACCGAATTAGACCCTCGAATCTGTTACTAAAGAAGTAGAATTCTCGACCTGTGGTGCACTTCGGTGCATCCCCGCACGGATGTTCAGAGAATCAACGGTAAAGATTGCTTCGGTACATTCGAGATACTGACAGTCAGTCTTATGCAAGCATTAAAGAGGATTAAAAGCGCATTCAGAAACATCCACATCATAAAGGGGGTATCAGCGTTAACTGTTCATGTGTTGGTCACCGTGTAAACTTTAACAATGCAGATGTACTGCGGCGCAGCATTATGCTTTACATTAGACGCCTTGTACGCGGAAGCTGGAATGCAGTGAACCAGATAAATAGGATCGAAATCTCCACAATTTTGCGACGTGCTTGGTAAATAGACCAATCAATCATGTTTCTGTCTGTGGGACTTGACACCCCCTGGATTTTAATAAGCTTTTAGAGATTCGACCAATTGGAGTTAGTGGCTTTAGTGCTACGTAATCACGTTCTGTTTTCTGACTAATACTGTTAGTCTAAAGGAGCTTCTGTAACGTCTCCCGAAATTTTCTCTAACCGACTGCTTTCAAAGTTGATCCTCACTTATTCGAAAACCATTCACTCTTTTTTCAAATTGCGTATCAGACCTTCCAGTCACCCTGCAGTTTCAGTCGTCAGTGCGCTGGTGATGTAGTTTCGGCTGTTTGAATCCAGCTTCAAAGTACCGTGTCAGCTGGATAGGTGTTATTATTTACAACAACATTACATGGGCGCTGCATTTCGTTGAAATAATAACGAGATTATTGGAATTTACCTTCTACCCACTTCGAATATCTGTTCCATTAAGATTAAGTCTATCGCAATCTCTTCTGTTGTAATTTGCCTAATTTTCAAATTTTCTAGCACCTTTCACTCATCAGTTTCGTTTCTAATGAAGACATCCTTGCAACTGTTTGGAAATAACAACTTGATTCATACACACGACATATCAATATTATTTGTCATGGATAATGCTCACCAAGTGCACTGATTTATCAAGTACTCGGTTGAAAAATGGCGTCGCTTTTTCTACACATTTATTGAACCGTTGATGTCGATTAGTAGTATTTAAGTACTGCGCAGATAAACGTGCTACATTTATATGCCACCGGTATTAAGCTGCATGCTCAAACACACTGGGAGTCTTACTGTTATTTTCTTGTTTTTTGCTTGTTTGTCTAGGCCTGAGCAGCCGACAGTGTCTTAGTCAACTCCCGGTCTGTGACTGTACTACTTTCCTGAATCCAGTCTTTGCTTTTATATATACTCACGCTTGAGATGATATCTGTATATAATTTTCTGTTACAAATCTTCAAACCAATACATACCAATTTCTTAAGTATTATTCCAAAGGTGAAACTTTGAACATTAGCATAGCGATTTTTTCATCTTTGACCTTTAACTTTAAAAGTTTTTATCTCTCCAGGTTCCTTTTTCCATTGCCCGCTTGTTTCTGTTGAATAACGAGTGGGATGTGGAGCATATTAAAACAAGTTTCCGGGCTGACCCCATCCGAATGTTGGTTGCTAACCACCTCATCCCCTCAACCGCTGCATCCGCCACGATTTCCTGTAGCTGCGCGGTAATGGAGACTCTACGTACCATTCAGGAGCTCGGTTTTTGTGTTACTCCTTATTTCCAACCGGTGAATAACAACGGTGGGTTATGATTACGAATCAAGTTCCGTTACTGTTGCTTAAAGTTCGCATTATCTGATTCATTTTACTTGCACGGGTGTGCAATCGTGCAGCACTTTTGTGCTGTGCAGCTAACGCCGTGCTAAATTAATGTGCCAACAGTAATCAGCTGCGTGCGACTACACACTCGAGTCTCACTGTCATTTATATTTCCCTATTTTCCCTCTGTCTAGGCCTGGGAAACCTGACAGTATCATAGCCCACGTGCAGTCTTTGACTGTGCGGCACTTTGCCTGAATCAAGCATGTGTGATTACTTACTCCCGTTCGTTATATTTCAGACGAAACATGCTCCATTTGTTTGTGCCAGCCACAACCTTCCGATCTCCAGATACAATTCACTCACACTGTCCACCCCACCATGCCCTGTCCTGCACAGCCCGCAAGCAACTTGTACGGATTATCATGCGGTCATCGATTCTGCGCCGACTGTTGGTCTTGCTACCTGGCCACTAAATTCAACGAAAGTGTGAGCAACGATATCAAATGTATGGCGGTGTCGTGCAATCTGTCCGTGCCGGAAGATTTCTTTCTAGCTTTGTTGCAAAATTCTGCTATACGTGACAAGTACAACAAATCGGTTTTTTACAAAATGGTTTCCGTGAGTGCATTCTCTCGTCGTGATTCGTGTTATTGACATTGTGTTTAGGATGCATGAGCTTCGCGCAACTGTGTGGGTGTTTGTCACACTGGTTTATTGTTCTGTGTGGTTAGGCGGGCCTTTCGATCGTAGGGATAATTTTAGCTAGTGAGCTCGATGTCTTAAAAAATTCAAGAGATTTATACCTATTAGTCTTTCATTGCTGTGTGTTATGTGTATTCTGACGAACAATATTAGTTCTCGATTATCTTGAATTACCTTGATTATCTGATTAAAGAAACTCAGTGTTGTGCCGCTGGAAATATTATTGCTTTCCACTTCGTTTACCTTCTTGTTTCATTGTTACCCATCGTCCACTACGACTTATGTACGGTAACATAGGCACATGGGTGTGCAATCGTACACTACTTCTGTGTCGTGCTAGATTGATTGGCCAAGCTGCATGCTGAAACACACTGGAGTCTCAATACCATCTTTATTCTCTATTTCTCATATCTGTCTAGGCCTGACAGTAATATCGCCCGCTTGCAGTCTCTGTCTGTGCGGCACTTTGCCTGGATCAGGCGTGTGCTTTCATACCATGTACTTTAACGTGTTACCTTTCATTTTTCGATAATTCATGGATCTGTGGGGCATCGGTGGCATAGGGAATAGAACGTTCGAGTTCAAGATCGAATCCTACCGCGATGACACATTTCAGTAAATGTGTTTAACCCAGATCCCCACCATATTCCGGTTTTTAAATGGGTACCAACAGTAGTTGGAAATAGAACAACGACAGCCTATCTCCCTGTTGATATCGCCCGTACAGGTCCGTGCTGAGGAAACCGAAGATCAGCACCGGCACTATGGGCCTCAGCAGTGAGATTAGAATTTGGAAACTATTTTCACTGTTTCGAGTTTAAATTCTCTAGACAGACCGCTATTCGTTTACATACCCTGATAGATGTGCAATCTTGTTGTACTTTTGTGCTGTGCGGCAAGCACTGTACGAAATTGATTTGCCACCGGTAGTGGAAACATGCTGGAGTCTCACTACCATTTCTATTTCTTTTTTATTTCTCATATCTATCTTGGCCTGGGTAACCTGGTAGTATCTTAGCCCACGTGCAGTCTGTGACTTTGTGGTACTTTGCATGAATGAGGCATTCCCGATTTCATACATACCCATTTACCCGCAAGTGTCACCTGAGTGAACTTGTCTCGACTCTTGTTCCCGCAATTCTCTTTCCAGAGCCATCCTTTGCTGCGATTTTGCGTCGGGGCAAACTGTCCGATCGTGTTCAACGCACTCGAACCAGCCAAAGCGCGGTCGGTCACGTGTTCTCGATGTCGCACACAGTTTTGTTTCACTTGCGGTGAACCCTACCACGCGCCGACCAGTTGCTTGACGATGAAACGGTGGGTCGTCAAATGTAGAGATGATTCCACCACCGCGACGTATATGGCAGCGCATACGAAAGATTGCCCAGCGTGTCATGTTTGTATCGAGAAAAATGGGGGTTGTAATCATATGGTAAGTCTTCATCGTCCAGTTCTTTGTTCTTATGGTGGGTAGCTTTGCCCCAGGGATGGTATGAAAAGCACAAGCCTGATCCAGGCAAAGTGCCGCACAGTCAGAGACTGCACGTGAGCTAAGATACTGTCAGGTTGCCCGGGCCCAGACAGATATGATGAAGAAAAAACAACAGGAAATAGTAGTGAGACCCCAGCCTGTTTCACCATGCAGCTCACTGTTTCTGGCCAATTAATTTAGCCCCAGTGATATAAACAAACGCCACCTTGTTCGTTTGAATTGTTTCATTTCGCTCTGAGTATTCATGTAACACTTGATGTTTAGATGTGCGTAGATGTCCAGCATGTCTGGTTCAGTTTGCTGAGGTCATATCATCGAAGCCCTTACAGAACACATCGAGGAAGCAGTTTTGTGGTCTTCAGAATCCGCAGTGCATAACATTAATTCTCTACACTTTTTACTCACTTCTCGGATAAATATTAACGCTTTTTTCACTGATTTCGGAATCAACAAAGAACAGTTTTTGACGCGTCATTCAAAAGCTATTTACAAACTACTTTGCTGTAAAGTAAAAATTTCGAACTGAGTAAGTCCTACTGCGCCACTCGAAATTAATTTATTAGAATTGTAAAGCTATCCATCGACGCGTGCAGTCTCTGACTGTGCGGCAATTTGCCTGGATCTGGCTTGTGCTTTCATACCACACCATCGACAAGACTAAGAAAAACCGCCTTCACTCCACGATGTCATGCGATGCCTCCTATTGTGTTATCCTCTATGTTTACCTCAAATATCCATCCTTTCTTATCTAAGCATGCTGTAATTTCACGTCGACTTGCTTCACAATGTTCGATATATTGCTTTTCAGTAAGTTTCGGACATTTGTGAGCACAGGCGGTTTCATTTGCATTCCAATGATCGCATTTGTCCTTTTGCAAATCGTCGTGGAGATGTTAGAGCTTTTACTTAAATTTCTCAATGCATTATAAGGCATTGTATGGATTTTAATACGCTCGAGTTTGCTTCTATCCGGTAATTTCAACAACTGCGTTATCACTATTCTCTATGTGCAGTCGTGCAGTACTTCTGTGCTGTGCGGCTAACACCGTGCTAATTTTATTGGCCACCGGTAGTAAGCTGCATGCTGAAACATCCTCTAGTCTCACTACAATTTCTATTTTCTTACTCCCATCTCTAGGCTTAGGCAACCTGACAGTATCTTAGCCCGCGTGCAGTCTATAACTATGCGGTACTTTGCCTGGATCAGGCTTGTGCTTTCATACATGCATACATACCATTCTCCTTAAAATTTACGGCACATTCACAACAAAGGCATATTGTTCTCCGTAGTAGCGAGTCTTTTTTCTGAGCACTGAAATATTGTCACGTTCACAAACACTACTAGTTATCATTGTGCCTTTATCGCGAGTGAGATATTCGTGTTCCGTACATCCGTAAGTTTTTGGTAGAATGGTGATATCACAGTAGTAGCGATTACCAATGGGAGCAGACTTGCAAGTTTAGAAATATTGGGTCATAACTAAATCAAGATAATCTTCCGAGCACGTTGAGAAGTGTGCAATATTTATTACATAATATACGAAGTGCAGCTTGGAATTACTGAGGTTTCCGCAAGCAAACTGAGTAAATTGAATGAGGTTTTCATGAATCAATGCACGGAATGACAATGGCAGTTGGGACCGACATTCGCATTAATCCAAATACGAGACTGAAATTGGAATAGTAAAACGATTGAACTTGAATTTTCTGGCTTTTCAAACGAAAAAAAGTTATTCTACTAGAACAACTCCAGTTGCTTCGGATATAAGTTTTAACTCCGCCACAACGATATGCAGAAAGTCCAATCCAATTGGAGGCACTAAAATCAACTCATTATCAACAGCAGAATTGACCCACAACAGAGGCACTGCAATTCACTGAATGTTATGAAGTGAGTAGATGTGAAATCTCAGCATACGTATACCAAAAACACCGAATATTAGATGTTAAATTGAAGATTAGGCCATCATCATCATCATCATGAAGCACAAGTCTGGAGCCAGACAAAGTGCCAAACAATATGAAGCAGGAAAAGCAGATAAGCAAGCGCGTGGAAGAGGGAAAGCAGGCAAGCGGAATACGCAAAAACAAATGCACAAAAAAGCAGCTTGTTTTTGTAGTTTCACTGCATGCGATTTTTTTGGGTTTTTTGTTTTTTATGTAAAATAATACCGAATAAAAAAATTATGACACACATAATAAAATACACTGGCGCCACTGACTTCGGTTTGTGGCCATATCGCGTAAGGTTTCCAGCCAACTATTAGGTGGAGCTTTTGGACCCCACCCAGGCAAACGAATACGCCCAAGATTAGGGCATACGAGAAATAGACTGATATCGACGATGGGTTACCTGTCAGAGTGCTTCAATCACCTATTAATTTTTCCCGAGTTTCGCAGTTCAGTATTTTTAATTCAGAATTTCGCTTGTCAACCGCGTTATCTCCCAATTCTTTTAATCACTGTGCGTCGAACTTGTCGTTTGTTAATATGAAAACGTGCAGGGACAAAAAAGAAAGAATCGTTTATCCGCGTATGATTCTGCTACGTTGTCGGATTATGCACCACATGCATTTGATACCAAGTTTTCAATTTTAAATACACCAGTGCTTTCGAAATTGTTGTCATGATTTGTCTGTTTACGAACCTTCCTTTGCACGGATGTGCAATCGTGTAGTATTTTGTGCTGCGTGGCTAACACCGTGCTAAATTGATTGGCCAACGGTAGTGAGCTGCATACTGAAACACGCTGGAGTCTCACTATCATCTCTATTTTCTTTCTATTTCTTTTGTCATATCTGTCTAGGCCTGTGCAACCTGACACTATCTCAGCCGACGTGCATTCTCTGACTGTGCGGCACTTTGCCTGGATCAGACTTGTGCTTTCATACCATACCATATATTATCACCGATGCATGTCCAGCGGCCTAATAAAGGATAACATATCTCATTCTTATTGTACCTTCCGAAAATTGACAACTTTACACCGTTCGTATTTACCAGAGTCCCGGCGCCACATACAGTGTTCCCATGAACTCATTCCAAATATTCAGCTCATACCCAGAAGCTGTTCATGGGATGTTTTAACTCGTAAGACTTGGTCATGACGTAGATCCGCACTGTCAAAGATTTCGCTTGGGCTAATGCACAGTGATGTAGCCAAGGCTTCAACAGATAAACAAGTAAATAGCAGCAAGATTCCAGCATGTTTCCGCATGCAGCTTAACACCTTTGGAAATTCCATTTCACGGTGCACAAATTCGGGAGAGGTAATTCTGTGCAACAGCTCGGACATTTCCCGATTGTTATCGTACCGTTCACTCTCATTCGCTTTCATCAGCAGCTCCATAGAACCCATTTTAGTGGTACTTGTCTGTTTCTTCGAGGCGTGCACTGTTCTCAAGTTTGTCTCGGTTCTAAGGTCACCTTCGCCATCTTAATCCCATCCAATAATTTTACTTTGGCACGGATGTGCAATCGTGCAGCATTTCTGTGCTGTGCGGCTAACATCGTGCTAAATTGATTGGCCAACAGTAGTGAGCTGCATGCGAGTACACGCTGGAGTCTCACTACCATTTCTATTGATGGTGTTGGTATGTCAGTCGTTCTTGATCTCGCATGTCCACCTTAATAAGCTCAGCGCTCACTATGGGTTGTGCAGTTTTTAGCCAGCTTAGGATTGATCAGGTGAATACAGTTCAAACCTAACGTCTGTTCGTTCCGACACCCTTGGTCTGACGAAGCTTCTGTGTCAGAAGCGAAACGTTACCAATCAACTGCTCTAACCAATTAAGTACAAGTTTTTTTCATGAACTTTGATGCGGCTTTCCATGTCAGGCATCGTGAAAGTTTTTCTAGCGTCATTTGGAAGGTTACCCAACCACCAACATATTTCTTGAGTTCAACCAGGTGCAGTTGAATTAGGCTGAAGCCTTCATGGCACCATTCTTAAATGCTAGTTTTTATCAAATGGTGCTTTTAGAAGTGTTCTTGTCAGCTAGCCACGTCGAAAACTTTCTTGAACTAAACACAACACAGTGGTCCTTAAACTTGTTTTGTTCCCTTATCGTGGAGATCATGTCTATTGTTGATCTTCCCTTAAAGAAGATTACGAATACACACTAACGATCAGCTCCTGTGGCCTCAGCTGCATATCTGACGAGGCATTTACAAAAGACAACCAGAAAAATTATTCCTCGACAGTTATAATGGCTTCCTCGATCATCTGCACGAATGTGCAATCGTGCAGCATTTCTGTGCTGTGCGGCTAACATCGTGCTAAATTGATTGGCCAACGGTAGTGAGCTGCATGCGAATACACGCTGGAGTCTCACTACCATTTCTATCCCCCCTCATATCTGTCTAGGCCTGGGCAACCTGACAGCATCTTAGCCCACGTGCAGTCTCTGACTGTGCGGCACTTTGCCTGGATCAGGCTTGTGCTTTCATACCATACCATTTCTATTTCTATTTACCCCCTCATATCTGTCTAGGCCTGGGCTTTCATACATACATACATAATAATTTTACTCCAACCGTCCATTTGTTAACTCCTTGTTTCATTTAAAATCAAGCAACGGATAATGGTGTGTGCTTGATAACCGATTAAAAGTATCAAAGTAACTTCACTCATTTCGTTTTCGTGTAATCTACTTGTCCTACGGTCCACAACTTGCGAATCATGCTTTCCCTTTTGTTATTTTGTAGCAATGCACCCACTGCAATCACGAATTTTGCTGGGTCTGTTTGGATGGTACGTTTTTCCTATTTCCCACCGTCTTTACTTTGTAGATGACCGTGAGGTGTGGCTGTTGTATGAGACCTCGTGTGACGCCGCCTGTATTTTGCTTGAAATGATGTCTCCTTAATGCTCACTGAACCTGATCTTGCTGTCTCCACCTGACGACGGCAAACAGCCAGAAACCGTTAGTGGTGTGTAAGGGATGGGGATGTGAGCAACACATTACTTTTGCCTCCTTAAGTTCGCTCGTTCTTCCTTTGTGTATCGCACTGCAATTATTTGGATTTGTCTTGAATGTTAATCTGCCACTCGGATTTTTTCTTAGGCGCTCTTTTTAATGAATATTTCTATCGGCTATTTCTTCTTCTTGTTGTTGGTTACCGCGTGCTTCTTTACCTCTTTTCCCGAAAACTTTCACACCAGTCTTTACTGTATCTATATTCTAATTACGAGTGTGATGCTACGCGGCGTTTCACAAAGCCTGTTGGACTTTTCTTGATGAGTCCGTGCTGTAAACTCACATCGAAAACTAAATGCGACCACAGCTGTAACTCTTAGAGCACTCTGTTGGGGAACGGTCGACGTCTAAACGTGATCATTCCCACCTGCTCCTTTAAGGCACAGTCAAAACACATCACACTGCCTTCTAGCACGTCTTCATATAGAAGGTCCTTTATCCCTTTTCGCATCAAGATTCCTTTGCAAAAAGGAGTTATTTATTAAACAATTACGATCGAATTTATCTGGTCAATTTCATGTGTATATTTTCAGTGTAATTTTTATAGAATTCGTGGTGTTTTTAATATTAGTTTGAAGCTTTGTAGCGCTTCGCTTCTGGCAGAGGAGCTTCGTCAGACCAAAGGTGTCAGTACGAATACAGATAAAAACTGGCTAGCGGTTTCCACATCAGAATCAGTTGGTGTGTTATCTGTCGTGATTGGCAAAGCACCGGGTGCAGAATAGTCGTGTTGTTAACGGTTCAATAAAGCAGTTTGTGATATCGTTGCATTCTTGCTGCCAGCTAAAGCTGGCAGTCCTGGATGAGATTTCTGACTTGATTCCGCAATTCGCAAATATTTGCCCAGGTCGATTCTGTTCTTGCGACCCTGTGAATTGCCCACGCTAAATGTTGCTTTCTCAACCATTTTCTAGTGCGACTGCGAATTGTGAACTGGAGTTTTTTGCTCTCATGTTTCGGGTCATAGGTAGAAATTAAATGTATCATGTTGCTGGTGAATTCTATCAGGGTTATGCGATGCGAGACCTGATCGAAATCCTCCATTTTTCCATCAAACAAATGTAGTTCACTTTGCTATTTTGTTTTGTTTGCTTTTACCATTTTAATGGCAGAACGAGGTGGTCGCTTCGACCCAACGGAGGGTGATACTGAACATCTTCAACAGCTGTAGCTTCAGAGGTTAAGACTAGATCTAGGACAGATGTCAATTGCAAATTTCTTTGTCGAGTATATTCGCAAACATGATTATACACGGTATGGTAGTGAGATTTATGTATACCTAAGCAGCTTGGGTGAACCCAACGCTTGCAAGGTGTGCACTCAAATCCATTAGCCACCTTTTGGCCGCATTTGCCCTCGAGGCAGGAATTTTTGTACTCATATCTGTCAGTGAAAAGTATGAGGAATAATAAATCACCAGAAAAAATACAGGCTGATTTTATCACTAGCGTGTGCTTCTATACCGCTTTTCCCGGAAACTTTCACACCAGTCTTTACTGTATCTGTATTCTAATCCACGAGTGTGATGCTTCGCAGCAAAAACAGGGAAGCACAGTTATGAAAAGATAAGCAAGTTATGTTGATGTTCAGGAATCCTAATGCACAGTTTTGGGCCCGTCACCTTCATAGTTTGGTGACCAAGGTATTCTAAACGTGTCCACTACGACTGACTCGTTAGCTCTGATGCTGTTGGCAATGTTAAGTCACCGTTTGTAATCGTGATACTGTATTTTACTACCCAAAGTGTTAGTGTGTTTGGAAAAACCAAGAAGAACCACGCTGCGTTGATCCGATTTATATCGGTTGTTTCAATTACCTTTTTTCTCCAACCGCGGAATATCAGCATGCATGTTACATTTAGTCTGTGGACATGCACGGAGCACGTAAGAGTTTAGAAGAACGTCTTCCATCTCTTTATGGCTCTTAGGACTTATCCTCAGTAAACGCGTTTCGCCAATATGAAGAGGATTGGGCTGGCGACTTTTGGGGGTTATTGAGTCAGGCAGTATCGTGCTCATACACATCATTGAGCAGAGCGGGTATTATTGCTCAGTCGTGAGTTCCTCTACTGTGGAAAAATAACTGTATTCCGTTAGAAGTTTCGAAATGTCTGTAGCTAGTGGGGCTTCGTAGGTTGCGTTATATGTGCTGTGAGCATCTCGTACAAGTCAGCTAGTTATCGTCTGCCCGACACATCTATCATTTATTTTATTTGTTTATGAATGAACAACCTGCAATCTATGAGATTTGTCTAACTTAGGCGTTTTGAAAGCACACTTTCATACAAGTCAAGCTGTTACCCTGCACTATTGTCAAGGCATATCCCAAGTAGTTCTCTTAGAATTAATCGATTCTTATAAGTTTGTACGGCTTTCGCTTTCGTAGCCGCATTTCATACACCAAACTAATTTGTATTGAGTTGCTACTCACATCCTCGCTCTACAAATGATATTCAAGCTCTAGGCGGTTCAAGATGGAATGTGAGATCGAACTATATCGATCTCTTTTTTGTATTTCGTGTATGTCGTTGTTCAGTTGTTCCCAGTCATTTGTTATTTTTGTTTACATTTCATTCGGTTGTTTTGACACTCCAACGAACATCGCTTGCACACGTTGTTGTCTTCCTTTTCATTCTCTTGGTTTCTTATTTTGCGGCCGCAACGATAATATTGGTTTACTGCGATGTGAACGCTTCGCAGCACCGTGGCTTTTAAATGCTACATTTTAAGTGGCTACCTGTCTTGTTTTGTCTGTAACCAATAGACCACCCCGCGCTACTCGGCTCGCCGGTAACCTGTAACTTTAGATGCCGTTTTGTCAGCATGTCACCTTGTGACAAGAGTTATTATTTATTCCATTTACTTTGCTGTTTATAAATCGACCATGTTAATCCACCAAACCTCATCGTTCATCCATACCCATTTCAAGCGATCTCATTTTTTGTTTATTCAGCCTGGTCGACACACCATTCTGAGTTTTACACCTGTAGCCGTTATACAAAGAATACCGATCCATCCAAAGATCACGCACGCCAGCAAGCGCGTGAAGCTTTGAAGCGCTACGTTTTCTATTACGATCGGGTATGTGTTGCCTGCTACTCGTCATTCGTGCCAGATTTGTTCACAACTACATTTTTTTACTTATGCGCATTTTTGTTCGCATGTCGCAGAAATTTAACGCTTGTCTATCTGCTTTGCTTGCAAAATGTGTTTCTAATAGCCCGCGCTAGCTTAATCAGGCTCTGTTTCCTTATTTTGCTTTCGGTATTCTGATTTTCTTTTGACCAATTTTACTCTATTCTCGAGCTGCTGTTATTCATTTACTGTTCATAAACTTAGCACTGGTTAGTTTGTTTACTTTTTAGTGTGTATGATATGTAGACACTCTGTCACTGGTCACCGGAGACTTTGAGGATGCTGATGAGCCATACTATCCGTTGCTAGCCGAGGTCCATAGGATCTGTTAATAGTTGGTATTCTCTTTTGCGTTTCAGTGGGCCAATCATGAACGTAGCTTGAAGCTGGAGGAACAACATCAAGCTATGGTCAAGGCTCGCATCCAGGAAAAAGTGTTGACCAAAGACGGTACGTGGATTGACTGGCAATATCTTTTGACCGCTGCTGATACGTTGCGCAAATGCCGCTACACCCTGCAATACACCTATCCCATGGCATACTATTCGGACAAATTGGCGAACAAGGAGTTGTTCGAGTACATGCAAGCATTGCTCGAGTCGGAGGTTGAGGAGCTTGCATGGAAGATTGAACACGCTCAAATCACCGACCGAGCAGATCTCCAGAATGCGATGGATGTGTGTGAAAAGCATCGCGTCACATTATTACATGAATTCATCTCTGATTGAAATTTACATCCCTTGTGTTCGATCACTTTTTTATTTGCATGGATAAATATTGGGAATATTTTGGTGTTTCATCTACCTTTCTTTTTTCCTTTATTTCCTTCATTTTTATAAATTGTAGCCCAAAAACTGTTTTTTTTTGTTATTCTCATTATTTTACAATTCCTTTAGACAATTCAGTCATGTATTTTTCAACGACAAGCTATTAACAAAGCAAACTTGGATTTTGACAACCCTTGATGACACCATCAAACAAGTTCATTAGAGCCATCTCTGTTCGTGTTGAAAACCCTACAGTGATTATATGTATGTGTACGTGTGCTAAAGTCCAAGCCACAACGACGGAATTTACAGCGCAAGTTTCCCTAACATTCTTTCCGACAACCAATAAGGAACCTGGTTTTGCTGTCAGTCCTGGGGGATTGCTTACTCGTTTCGTCAGTTCGTCAGTGTTTAAAAACGTCCAATTCGCCCCAAGCTTTTCATTTATTGTGTCCACGTAAATTGTGTGATACGATGATTGGAACAGTTTCATTTCAGATATTGCACATTCAATTCGAAACACCAATCAAGTTCCGTTGATTCGCGCTAATCAATCGGTCGATACGCATGGTGGATGCAAATCCGCAAGACATAACTCTTGACTAGAAGGTATTCGTAGATGTAACGTGGTGGAACCTTGCTAAGAAGATCAATTTATAATTTACCTGAAGAAACGACGGGGGAGATTAATTCGTTCAACAATTGAAGATGCAAGTTTACAAGAAAGATTTATTTGAATTAAACGTTGTTCGCCGTATTTGACGGAAATCCCACTAAAAAGACGTATAATCTTTACTAAGAAGACCAATTTATAAGTTACCTAAGAATTACAGCGCACACTGCTAAAAAATTTGAGTGCAAATCGGTTAGAGCAGTTTTGGTAACGATTCACTTCTAACGTAGAAGCTTCGTCAGACCAAGAGTGATAGTCAGGACAGGGAACATAATTGAGTAGTAGTCAACCCCCCCACCACTGATTTGACCTTATCACTAAACAGCCTATAGTACGCCTACACTGTGCATCCACATCAATCTAATACAAGTGAACACGGTCAAGGTCACTTGACACAGCGGCCCACATGCGTAAAAGTACATCGCTATCGAGGCTAAGGTAAAATACGCGTCAGAAAATTGGGGAGATACAGTTTGTATACCGTATGTAAAGTGTACATCTGAAGCGATAAGTAGAATCTTGAACCAGACAGCCATACGCGAAACTTATAAGAAAGGGAAAACTCCCCTTTGGGTTCTGATGTACCTCAAGAATAAGACACCTTTATCTAGCGTTGCTGCTTGCGCACAGACTTTACTTATGCCACCTAAGTTTATACATAAATAATCCAGTGTGTCAGGTGAGTGAGGTTGGCTGGTTGTTTAGGCATAAGCATAGTTAACGTTGTTGTAAATAGAGTTAAAGAATAAAACAAATTCGCAAACGGCTTCAGGGGCAGTAATATTTATTTCAGCACATAAAGAATTTTGATTTTTGGCAATAAAGTTTGTTTTTATGTGAGTTTGATTATCATGACATGAATAGTTTGCTTAGTGATTTCAACTTTTCCTGAATTATCTGGTCTGGATTTCCATCTTATGCAAGTGCATTTTCTCAGGAGTGCCTGTTGCTGCTTGATTGTTTATAAAAGCAAAGATAACATGCGTTTCTTTGGCAACTGATTGCAGCTCTGCTATTTTTTATATTGTCTAAACTTTCGTTAGTTTTATACGTCAGATGTGCTTAGATGCATCCATCAGACGTGCGTTTGGATCTCGTGATTCCATTGTCGTAGACACTTTTAGAATACCTAGATCCTCTAACTACAAAGGCAATGGGCCCAGTCCTCTGAAAATCACTTTTCTAACGACTGAAATGGCTATCGCTATGAATACCGAATGGAAATCAAACCGCTCAAAACTTCCACCAGACGTGAGACTAAGCGTGCCCAAGCGTGTTCCCTCACTGAAACCCAGAGAACCATCGCAACCACAGCCTGATTGCAATCTTGTTATTGACAGTTCAAATGTTACCCCAAAAAACGAAAAGGGTCCGGCTCATCGCGAGTCGGACCAATAGCTACAGTACACGATTCGACATTGTGTAAGACAAATACGATCAGGTGCATATATACAAATGCTCAGTGTTTAACTAACAAATTAGCTGAACTATGTGAGCTTTGTGATAGACTTTCACCCGATTTAGTTGCAGTTACAGAGACTTGGTTCCAGCCCTGCATGACTGATGCTGAGCTTTTGATTCCGAAAATGTCACTACTCCGTCGCGATCGAAGACCTGGTGGTAGAGTCGCAGTCTACTATCACGAACGCTTAGCGCAGTGTAACGTCATCGATCATCCTGACCTCAGTTTTCCTGATACGATGTGGTGTTCAGTAAAACTAGTCATTTACCGCTCGCCATCATCCGAAAGCTCATTCAATGATAAGCTAATCGAATCCTTGCAACACATCACAAGATGCCACACTACGCAATTGCTGATCATTGGCGATTTTATTCTCCCGCATCTGCTTTCAAGAGGTGAGCAGTCCCTGCATTC
This sequence comes from Atriophallophorus winterbourni, assembly GCA_013407085.1. Taxonomy (NCBI): domain Eukaryota; kingdom Metazoa; phylum Platyhelminthes; class Trematoda; order Plagiorchiida; family Microphallidae; genus Atriophallophorus; species Atriophallophorus winterbourni. The sequence goes on along the minus strand of JACCGJ010000287.1, from coordinate 45,636 downwards.
GATTGAACATAAATTCAAGGAGTTTATAGAAATTGCTTCACTACACAATCACGTTAACCAGCCAACTCGCTGGCGGGGTTTTGACCAACCTTCAACCCTTGACCTTCTCTTAACGCATGAGGCAACCGCGGTAGAGGATATACAATACCTCGCACCACTCGGAAAGTGTGATCATGTGATGCTTTTGTTTGATTATGTATGTAGTGCGGAACGATCGAGCGAACAGACGAAAGTCATAAGGAAAATACAATTTGAATCTTTAAATAGCAGTCTCCGGGATGCACACACTAATGAGTTTAATTCAATGGATTCTGGCTCATATTACAATTCGTTTCTAAATTATCTTAATTCGAAGATTTACGAAAACTCGATTTTTGTACCACACAAATGCAGCTACAACAACCAGTTTGTTATTCGGAGTAGAACTAAGAAATTGTTAGCTGTTAAGCGAGAGTCTTTGGTAACTCATAGGAAGTTTGGTACTTGGAACTTGCTTAAGAGAATGGAAAAGAATCCCAAGCTTTTTTACAAGATACTCAATGAACGATCAAAGATCAAACCAGGTGTTTTCTCTGTACTAACACCTAATGGATTGACCCACACTGCCCTAGTCACCAAGATGCTTTAGCAACGTTTTACTCATTTGTCTTCAATCCCAAGCGTTGTATTCCATATCAAGTTTCACCAAATTCGCCACATTTCGAGTTACTAAGTGAAATGACTATCAACGAATACATGGTTTGGCGGGAACTTTGTCAACTAAACGAAAAGAAGTCGCCAGGCGCTGACAAAAATATCCCCGTCATACTTCGCAGGTGTCGCGTTGCTTTGACTCCTCCTCTCACCCACATATTCAATTTCAGCTTAAATGAAGGAAAAATACCACGGCAATGGAAAGCCGGGATGATAACTCCTATTTATAAAGGCGGTAGCCGTTCAGACACAGCAAACTATAGACCGGCAACGTTACTTCCGGTGATCTCTAAATTAATGGAACGCATTGTGACTGCGCGCATAAGAGAACATTTTGAAAACGAAAACATTTTTGAAATCAGCACAACACGGTTTTCGAAGAGATCGTTGCTGTTTATCTAACGTTCTTACAACGTTCGAGGATTGGACCAAGGCACTTGACGAAGGTGAGGCTGTACATGCTTGCTACATCGATATTTCCAAAGCTTTCGATAGTCAACCATGACATCTTAATCAAAAAGCTCGAGTCTTATGGAATAACGGGAATATTGCTAATGGATAAGGGACTATCTTACTGATAGACACGTCCAAGTTCGCGTTGGCAGCACCTTATCTTAAAAAAAGACGTCACGAGTGGAGTTCCGCAAGGCTCGGTGCTTGGACCTCTTCTATTCTTGTTGTATATGAATGATATAGTAGAGAATATTGGATGCAACTTGATACTATTTGCCGATGATATTAAAATTTGGAAACGTGTTAGGTCTGTTAATGACTGTATGGCATTACAACGGGATCTAAGCATTTTTTCGTTGGTCCCAGTTAAATGAGTTACCATTTAACCCTGCGAAATGTAAAATGCTGCAGCTTGGAAAATCTCTGCACCACACGTATCAGCTTAGCACGCAAGATCTCTTCTGGACCACAGCAGAAAAAGAACTTAGTATATGGGTTTCGTTTAACCTTAAGCCTGGACAGCATTGCCGGATGGTGTACAATAAAGCTTGTCGTATCTTGAGTCTTCTCAAAATAATATTCCGGATTTTTGCGCCCGAAACCCTACCCCGGGTAATTAACACGTATATACGTCCTGTTATGGAATATTCCATCCAAGCCTGGGCACCATGGCTGAGGAAGGATATCGAACTACTAGACAGGATTTATCATCGTGCTACAAAGTTGGTCTCCCGGTACAGAAATTTGCCTTTCACAGAGCAAATGTTATGTATCCTAAATCAAGCCGCATTAAAATTCGTAAAACTCCTCAAACAAAAAATTGCACCGTAAGGTTAGATAATGACACTTCTTTAATCTTAAACGAATTGAAAAAAATAAAATCTGAAATATTGAGTCTACGTAACGAAATAACAACTTCTCAGACTTTATTTGATTCTCTTAAACCTTTATTATCTCTTATGAAGCCTAATTCCATTATAGATCATGATATCCTTATACAAACCAATAAATTTGTTGAAACTCTTTGTACTGAAATCACTCAAAGAGAAATTCGTTCTAAGAATATCATTTTATTTAATGTAGCAGATAATTATTCTTTAAATGACTTGAAAAGATGGTTTCTCACTTTATACGGTATTCCGGTAGATTGTGCTGATTTTGTCCGTTTACGCATAAACAGCATGAAACAACGAACCCCTATACTTACAAAATTTACCGACAAATGTTTTATTTCATATATATTAGAGAATAGAAATATTTCAAAATCCATTCCCAGATTTTCTAATGTCACTATGAAGCCTGACCTAACCCCTATGCAGAGGCGTTTCGGTCATAAGAAGCGCAAAATTACAATTATTCCCACAAATCAATCTTCTTCTGATTCATCTGAGTATATGCAGTGTGATTCACCTGTAGTTACTACACCTTTAAGAAGTCAAGATTTATCACCTGCACACGACATAGTTCACAGAACACCGTCACCCCTAAGCGTTCACTTCCCTTACCTACTTTTAGACAGACACAACCTCTTCTCCCAAATAATGGCTCATTTAGAAATACGACAGTCAGGAAGCCCCCAAACCAGCAAATGACGTTGGTGAATAATAATAATAGGCGCGCACAATATACCAGTTACCGTATTCAACCATCATACCCCCCTAAACAGTATAATCAGTCTCCCATTGACTACACCTTGCTTCACAGACCCTCCCCTTACTCCCCTGGTTATTATGCTCAACCATTTTACTACACTAATTATATGACTCTAAATCCTCCATTTTACAACCGATACACATCCCAATTCGTACCATACACGCCTTTTTATGACCATACCAATTTTTTATCAAAAATAATAAATTAAATATTAATTGCTCTAAATTTTTGTCTCAACTTACTTCCACTCCTTTTAATCCCGCTCCTTCTTATGTTAGTATTCTACTTATAAATGCCCGATCAATTACCCCTAAAATCCAAATGCTGAAATTTTTTCTCATTACGAACTTAGTAGACATTACTTTTATGAAAATTGGCACTGTAGTGCCGTTAGCATTGACTCGTTTAACTAGACGGCGTGATTCACCTCATCAGGATAAACCCAGACTTTTGAGGGTTAACATAGAAAATGAGCGTGACCTGGAAAACGTACTACTAAATTCTTACCTACTTGGGTCTAACAATTCACTGAATATTCGTATTCATGTTGATATTCCATGGTCCGAAAGGTGGAACAATACATACGACAAAAGAATGACATCTAATCGCAATCTCATCATCCTCTGAGTTCCAGAACTGGCAGACAATCCTGAGGCTAACGAGCGAGCTGAGCATGACTACAGGCAATGGAGTTTTCTGGCTGATACCATTTTCGTCGAAAAGGCCGTTGTCGTGGATACTTTTAGACTGCTTTCCTCAGCAAAATACAAAGGTAATGGGCCACGTCTATTAAAAATAAACTTTCTAATGAGTACTATGGTTGATATTGTACGTTCCAACTGGAAAAGCTGGAAACACAAAATCCCAGAAGGTGTAAACCTTAGCGATCACATAAACACTGATATAAATGCAGCCCATTCTGCATTAAATACTGTCAGGATTGAAGAAGCCCTATCAACTGAACCAAGAAATGAATCTCCAGCTGGGACACAATATTAGCAATATCAGCATAGCCACCCCAAATGACTCCCGAGAGTAGACTGAAGCCAGATAAAGAAATCTTTTTGGCCAAAAAGAGGACTTGATTTGCGCCTCTAAAAATGAAACGACCGATATGCTACTTAACTTGTCAAAAAACAGAACAGTGCCGACTCTTCCAGAGTCGGCGTCACAATGACGGTTGTCTCAGATTATGACATCACACGACACCATCCATCTTTGCTTAACAAAACTGTTCTTGGATGCCTCTATACCAATGCCCAATGCTTGATTAACAAATTTGCCGAACTTGTCGCTCGGTTTGAGACTAAACGACCTCAGCTAATTGCCATTACCGAAACTTGGCTGAGCCCGGAAATCCACGATTGTGAGTTAGAGATTGCTGGCATGTCACTGCTCCGCCGAGACCGTGCGTCACGTGGAGGAGGTGTGGCACTCTATTATGATCAGAGACTCAAGTGCAAAGAACTGACGGATTCCGACTTGGTGCTCCAGGACACGCTATGGTGTTTGTTGACAACGACTACAGGCGATGATTGCACAATCGGCGTAATTTATCGCCCACCAGCAGCCCCGGAAGTGTATAATACGAATCTACTCGACAAGCTACGCTTGATTGCCTCGAGATATCATACCAGAATCTTGATCATGGGAGACTTTAATCTGCCTAACTTGCTGAAGACGAACAAAATTTCTCAGACCTCCACTGCTGCCATCTTCCAGCAGCTGTTTGACGAAATTCCTTTGTATAATCACGTTGAAAGCAATACAAGATACAGAGGGAGAGATATGCCTTCAATGCTCGATCTTATCTTGACAACTGAAGAGGACTCCGTCGAAAGCATTACATACGATTGTCCGCTAGGTTCGAGCGACCATTTGGTCTTGAATTTTGACTACCTATGTTGAGCAGAGCGAACAAACGATAGAACAAAATTCATCAGAAAGGTAGCCTATCAAAATTATCAAACGCCCTAAGTTTGAGTAACGATTTGCAAATTGAAGGCATAGAAGTAAAAGAGCAGTGGTGTAGGATTTTGACCATTCTAAACCGAGAAATCAACTCAAACTCAGCATTCGTGCCAAAACAGTGTTGAAAGGCATTCGAATTTAAAATCCGCAGTCGCACTCGGAAATGGATTAAACTGCGAAATAAGTCTTGGATAAACTATCGCCAGTCAACCACCGATGCCACATGGGAGACCTTTAGAAAACTAAGAAACCAGGTCAATAAACTTATTGCTGAAGACAATATACAGTATCGAGCTGTCATAATGTCTAAAATGGAACGGAATCTCAAGCTTCTTTACCAGATTGTGAACAAGCAGTGTTCAGTGAAACCAGGAGTTGCAGCCTTGCGGACGCCCACTGAAATGACCACAAATGCAGCTGACACCGCGGATGCTTTGGTAAATTATTATGCTACAGTATTTTGTCCAAAGGAAAGCGTGGATATACAAATGGATCCAGCAATAACGCATCCTCTACCACTGAACACAATAACCATCAACAAAGAAGAGGTGCTGGGAACTCTACTATCGTTGAATCCCAGAAAATCCCCTGGTTGTGATCAAATTACCCCGAATATACTCAAGCATTATGCACAATCTCTATGCGGACTTCTAACTCAGCTATTCTGTGAATCGTTGTCGCAAAGTGTCATACCGACTAAATGGAAATCTGGTATAATCTCCCCGATTTTCAAAGGCGGCGTGCGTTCGGAGACCTGTTAATTCGTTGTTCGCCGTATCTAAGGTACTCGAAAGGATCGTGGCAAACAAACTGAGCAAATACCTTAAGGAAAATAAGCTATTTTCGGGAATCCAACACGGTTTCAGAAGGGGATACTCCTGCTTTACTAACCTTCTCCTTACCCTTGACGACTGGACTCGAGCAGTGGATGCCGGGGATACTATCCATGTATGTTACCTCGATATGTCGAGAGCATTTGACCGTGTAAACCACAGTATTCTCTTGTAGAAGCTGAAACGTGGTGGTATCACTGGCAGTCTGTTAGCATGGTTAGAAAATTACCTGACTGATCGGTTTGTTCAAGTGTCCGTGGACGGTGCTCTATCGGTAGCCGTGACAAGTGGAGTGCATCAGGGATCCGTCCTCGGACCAATCCTCTTTGCGCTTTGTGCTAATGACATATCAGCTCTCCTCAAATGCGAGATCGTACTGTTCGCGGACGATATAAAAGTTTGGTCTAAGATAAGTAAGTCGGAAGACTGCGAACTGCTCCAGAAGGATCGGACAACCTCCAGGCTTCGTCCCTAAAAAATCGCATATTTTTTAATTTCCAAAAGTGTCACATGTTAAACATTGGCAAATATGTGGAGTACCAGTATTTTTTGGAACACACAGCATCTCGTGGACCATGGAACAAAAGGACTTGAGTGTGTTAATAAGCAACCCCCAGGAATGTCGAGCAACTGCAACTATGTCTATCGCAAAACATCACAGAAATTGTCACTCCTAAAGAGAATTTTTGGTAGGTTCTCAAAACAGACAATTCCCTGTATTATAAATACCTACATCAGGCCCACGATGGCATATGCGGTTCAAGCATGGTCGCCATGGCTTAAAAAAGATGTTGCGAGTTCGCAACGAATATATCATCGAGCTACCAAACTTGTCACTGGACTCAGCCGGAAACCCTACAATCAGCGAATCAATACGCTAAATTTATTTGATTATCCACGTCGTCGTCTCCGAGGGGATTCGATTCTAGTTTACAATATATTGAATACTGAAAATCACCCTCTACAATGCTTATTGAATCTACGGAGCTCGCATAATACAAGTGCTCACACATTTACTCTAACTGTCCCTCACTCAAGACTAAACTGCAGACGACATTTTTTTGCCGTGCGAGTTTGTTTTACTTGGAACAATCTGCCAGATAATGTTGTGAACTCACCAAACCAGCGAACTTTGAAGAGAAGCCTTGATGCCTATTTGACCCTAAACCCGTGCATCGAAGAAAACTATACATCTTAACACCATACACCTACATTTGTTATCCCACCAATCGAAAACAATTTCTACCCTTGGATATTTACTTGATTCTTGAACTGCCCAGTAAGCAATCTAATCCCATTTTTGTTTGTTATATTATTCGTTGTTGTCATATTATTCTGTGGTTTTTTGTTAAGCTATATGCTTTTTAGACCGTTAAAATTGAAATGAATTGAATTGAATTATAACTGAAACGTGGACCCGAGATGACCAGCCTGACTCCACTCATAGTATCTAATTACCAGATATTCGGGAATAACCGAACTTCGAAACGGGGAGATGGTACTCTTATTTATGTTCATTTCAAATTCAAAGCTGATACCTTTACTTAACCTAGTCTGACAGAGCTAGAAGACTCAACATGGATTGTATTACCATCCTTAGATCTCTTTATAGGTTGGATTTATTATCCACCGTCTTCCACCATCTCTAAAATGGATTCCTTAATTAATGCGTTTATAGAAGCATCTCTACACGACACGAAATATAAGCTTATTGCTGGTGACTTCAACATGCCAAAATTAAACTGGCACGATCCTGCACATCACAGCTGTTATACACCTTTTACTAAAACGATTGACTTACTAGGATATAAGCAATTTATTGACCAACCTAAAAGAAATGACAATATCTTATACCTAGTATTCACTCTGAACCTTATTCCAGCTAACCTGAAGGTAATTCCATCTTTCGTTAACAGTGACTATAGAATATTATCATTCCAAATATTATGCGCCACAGCTTCTGTCAATTCTTTGCAGCCATCTGATAATAAGCATACCTACAACTACATTAACTGGAATCTACTGTCAGAATTCATTAGAACAGAAGACTGGAGCCGATTCTTCCTCTCTAGTGATTTCACAACAGTCTCTTCAACATTTCATTCACAATTGAAAGGGTTACTTATGAAGGCAACATATAAGCTCATTAGGCACACAAAATTAACGAAAGCCCAGAAAATAGAAAAGAAAATGATGAAACTACGTTCTGTTGCTGTAAAAAAACACGACATTCTCACCCTTCTTCGTTCTTATGAACTATCAAGAAGTCACAGATATGCTTTAGATAACACGCTTAGAGCCGACGAAAACAAAGCTCTTATAAGTCAGGATAAGCCCAAATCACATAGTAAACATTTCAAGTTAAGATCATCCAACTCACCCAGCAACATAGATTTTATTATCAAATATTGTAATTCATCCTCAGTAGAAACGATCATTAGTTCACCTGAGGCTATCTGTGAAGAATTCCTTCTGTACTTTAAATCTACGTACAACAATTCAAACTACGTTTACACAACCAATCATCTTCCTTCGCCGAATACACTGAATACTTTGAGTATAAACCTGAGTGACATCAATAAATTATGTCAGCAATCAACTTCCAGTCTTAAACCTGACACAGCAGGCATACCTCCAGCCATATGCAAAATGGGTGGTAAAGACTTTCAACTTCTCTTGCTTAACCTATTCAACGCATCTATTTAATCTGGTACCTTTCCGGCAGAATGGAAACACTCAATTATTATACCTGGATACAAATCTGGCTCGAAACATTTAGTTACTAACTACCGACCAATAAACCATACAGCCTTCTTATCAAGATTATTTGAAAAAATTGTGAAGAAAGCTATACTAGAATACCTGACACCTAGTTTCATTTCTAAGGCACAGCACGGATTTCTTAACAAAAGATCCTGCATTACTTGCCAGCTAGAATAATTAGACTGCATCACAAGTTCAATTGAAATTGGCTTTTCAATTATAATTGTCTTCCTTGATATAACTAAAGCTTTCGACATAGTACCGCATAACCTATTACTATCCAAGCTAAGTTCATTTGACATAGGTGGCAATCTTCATTCTTGGCTCACTTCTTTTCTTACAGATCGCGCACCTCGCCGATTCCAACTGGCGTGATACAAAGCAGTGTTTTAGGTCCATTACTTTTTCTCCTATACATTAATGATGTACATACAGTCGTCTCTCATAGTAAACTAATCTTGTTCGCAGACGACATGAAAGTAGTAATTTCCTTCTTATCTTCTGTAACACAAACTTACATTGCCAGATTAAACAAAGATTTGGATGCATTATCCAAATGGGGTAAAATTAATGGTCTCTCATTCTCTGTATAAAAATCTAAGTTCATGCCTTTAAGATGTACAATTCGTGATAACTCAATCCTTCTTAATAGTAATCCTATTCAAATTATCGAGTGCACACGTGATCTTGGATTTAAATATTCAGCATCGCTTACATTCAACGAGCATATACATCACGTGATCTCAAAGGCAAAGCAGAGTGTTAATATGATTCATAAGTTTTTTACTTTCCCACACTGTAAGTTAGAACTTTATAAACTTTTCACCATACCCCTCTTTGATTACTGTAATATAATATATAGCAGTATAAATAAAACTGATACCATCCTTTTGGAAAAAGTACAACGTATTTTTACCAAATCAATCACCGGATATAGCTCGAATCAATCATATAGAGAAATATGTGCGCAGCTCAAGCTAGAACCACTATGGTTCCGTAGAATTAGACACAACCTAATACTGTTCTTTAGAATAATATCTTCTGATAATATAGATATAAATTCGTCTATTCGCTTCCGACAAGGTTCTAGATATAATTTAAGAAATCAAGATAACCTAGTGGAATTACCTAGATCCTGTACGAAAGTAAGAAGTAACTTCTACCTAAATGAATACGCTAAACTCTGGAATATTCTTCCGAAAAACATAAGACTTTGTACCTCACTATGTGATTTTAAATCACATCTGAATTCATTTCTCACAGTTGAAAAATTATTGAAACTTCTCAACCTAGATGTCTCATTAGAAGTAGAGTGTTTTCCATTTGCATAACTTTTACTGCGTTTGTTTTACTGCTTATGCCGACTAGCGGTTTATGTACATATGAAGCGCGCGGTTTTTGGATTACACGTGACGTGACGCAGCTCTTGTTCTGTTCTGAGACTAGCTCCATCCACTGTCGTGATTGTGCTGGAGTTCATGTGTTCTGTGGTTGCGTGATTTAAACTACATCGGAATAGCATTGTGTTTCGACTATAAACAGTAAACTGTTAGTGGTAACACTCCTGGTTGCCCAGTCTTATTGATTACTTCATCTTGACTAGGTTTACCACTACAATTGGTGAGCCCGAATTTGTGTTACTTTTCCATCCATTCCCGTATACGCATTTGGCTTTCTCATTTTGCGCATTATTTTTCTCAACATGAAATCTGACAGTGAATCCAGCGACGTCGCAGAGGAGAAAATATGTCATTTTATATCACCAACATTTGATATGAGTGATACTCCTCCTGAATCGGACTGTTTAGTCATTCAAAAAGCTGTGGAACATGGAAATTTATGCGATTGTGATGTACATCCATGGTCGACATCGATTTAAGGATGCCAACAACAAAATATGCGGATAATAAGCTTTCCTTTACAAGATTCACAAAAATATACATCAGGTCGGATGGTAATAAATTATCAAAATGTTTGTAAACAATATTTTTAACCGTTAAAAATATACTTTCTCGATCTTTTCTGTAAATCATCATGTGCGGGATGTTGAGTTCAGAATCGTGTATAGAATTACACAACCAAGTTTTTGTCGCTGCAATCAAATCCCAAGACGCCACCGTTTCACGTGAATAAAGTTTAGTTAACTTGTTCAAAATGCCCTGAGCATTGGTGTAACAGCATTATAGAGATTTTATTTTTTCAGATGAAGCATTCATAGTAGTGTATTCGCCGAACCCGAGTTGGTCGACTGCTCCATGTTTTTTTTATTAGTTGCATTTGATTGATTTGGTAGCGAAATCATTTCAAGAAGAATAATCTTCGTCAATTTTATGTCATTTACACCCCGAATACGAATTTTAGGATGTGCGGATTTTCATTAATGATACCACCCATTGGGTATTCTCTCCTTCATCTCGACGGTAAAAGGCGACGAAGGCTGTTGCGATTCCTTTTCCAGTTCAAGGCGCATAACGTGAATCGTTAGTATGTCCTTTAAACCTCGGATCTCTTGTAAAAATCTCCATTTAATACAATCATGTTGCAGACGTTTACTAGATTCTTTTCTGTTTGAACTAGGTACACCATGAACTATAACAGCTTTGCAAATAATATCCCCTTGTGATAGTTCCGGATTATTACGACGAATTTCTTGTTCTTCCCACGAAATTGATGAAATATTTCAACAGCTGATTCTTTTTACAACGAAGAGGCATGAGGCGATCAACATATTTTCTACATCTAGGACGGACATAGGCACTACACGCAGTAACCTTTGGTCTTAGCTTATGCACATCCTTCGATAATTCAGCACTTCCATTCACTTCACTGCTGGTTTGATTCAAAGATTTATTGGTCGTACCGAACTGTTGGAAGGGACTCCGGTTGATTTCTGGAGAAATCAGTGTTTCCTTTGTAGTTCCAGCTTCCCTGTAAGACTTACGGTGAATGTGGATAAGGCCTGCAGTTTGAACTGGCTCCAGTGCTCTCTGACACGCAAATGTTTGGAAATACTTTAACGTGTTTGAAGGCGCTTAAGGTTCGCCTCTACAGCGAACATGCGTCTTTCCATGCTTGAATCATAGTTTTCGGCACTCGATATATCACTAGTTACTTTTAATCTGCATGAATAACATATACATCATATGCCTACTTATTTTTTATTATTAATTAGACTCACTGATTCGGGTGATAAATATTTGTGACAGTTCGCATGCATAGCAATAGAACACTAGTAACATTTAACTTGACGCGATCTGGGAATTACCAGCTTTTGAAAAATTCTGCACTTTTTATAAGCCTCGTCGTCAGGTCAGTTTAAGTTCACGTTGTCGGTCATCTTTACAATTTTGCGAGAGCAAGTCGATACACTGGGCGAAGCGTTTGTTTATTGATCGGTCTCTGTCGGTGAAGTGCAAGAACGAGTGGATGCGATGCAGCGCGATTCAACGGACAGTAAAAGGCGTACAATCTCACGTAAAGCTGGGCTGTTCTGTGAGATTTATTCCGACAGTGTTGAAATAACTGTCAGTAAGTACAAAATGACGAGATTTTACCGGTGGTATTCGAGATGTTGCGTTATTCTGGAGTGGAAGCAATGTTGCACGCGTATGTAACGTTGGGTTGAAACTAAAACCTCTCACTTGAAACAGGCTTGAAAATAGTATATTCCGAATGAGAAAGTTGAGACAAGTTTAATTATATAAGAAACTTCTCGATCCGTCAATACAGCGAGCAATAAAATCCGAAAGTATGCGAGCGTAAATTTGTACGTCCACACTGTAGCCTGTCCACTTACATGTAGTTGAGGCGCATATAACTTGGAATGATACTATATCAAGGTCGCTATTAAAAACGAAGTAATAATCTTTAAGTTTGATGGGGATAAATTCATTATTAAGACCAAGTCTAGAATATTTTCATTTCTAGTAGGTTTATAAATTAATTGTTGATATCATGATAAATCTAGGGTTTTGATAACAGATGTATGGCACCTATGGTGCAGATTATCTTGCTAGTTCAACTTTGGCAAGTTGTAGTATCCAGAAATGAGTTGATGTTATGTGTAATGTACAGATGCTTCAACAAACGCATGGGTTAATGTAACCACGTTAGAAATAGATTAAGATGATGGATAATAGATGCAACTTATGAAGAGATCTTATGATGGAAGGACTAGCTATGTTGAGTCTCCTAGTTCTCATATTCTAGACGACATAAGGTTATCAGCTAAACCTGGAATGAACATAGATAAGAGTGCCAACGCCGCGTCCGGGAGTCCGATTTTCCTTATAAATCTGATAGTTAGCTTTCATTGGTAGTGAGTCAGATTGGTTTTCACGTGTACAAGTTTGACCAATAAGAATTATCTTCACTAAGTTTGAGACGAGATAATATTTTAACATTAGGATTTTAGGTGTGATAGATCTGCATTAATGTGTAAGATAATAACAGACAGAAGAACTCGAAGTAGGTTTATGGCAATATTTATAGCAAATAAATTTTGATCTATTACATGTTAAAAGAAATGGCCATTATTATAAAAGGGTGTAGGTAACGGTGCGTCACGTTTTTAAAATGGAGGATTTCGATTAATTGGGTCAATTAAATAGTATTTTTGATGAATAGAAATGTGTAACTATGTGGGGGAAGTGCCTATATTCTCTATCATCATAACGAGAGCAAGACAAATAGGAAAGCAGTTATAATGCATGAAGGTTTAAAGTATATGTACATGGTGATCGAAATAGTATTGTTAATATTATTTCTTATATATATTAATGATGTGCAAGATTTCGTAAAATACTCAAAGCTTTTTATCTTTGCGGATGATATTAAACTTGTTTTAGCTTTTCCAGCCATAGAGGTATCACAAGCTATAGACTCTCTCAACGACGATCTTTCAACCCTTTCAAGTTGGGGCTCACAATGGGGTTTAGAATTCTCAGCTCTGAAGACGCAATTCATGGGTATACGCTGCTCAATACCCCCCGGTAGTATTATTCTCAACAATACACCACTCGCACCTTCCAACGAAATCAAAGACTTATGATTTAGATATCCTTCATCTCTCAATTTCAACGAACAAGTAAGATTTCTCATAGCAAGAGCTAGACAGAATTTTGGTTTGATGAATCAAAAATTCCTCCTTCGTGAAAGTAGACTAAGTCTATATAATATGAAAGTATTACCACTTCTTGACTATTGTAATATAGCCTACTCTCACATCGCTAGGCGTGACTGTATTCTCTCGGAAAGCCTTCAATGTAGAATTAGCAAAATCATGTTAGGCTACTCTAATCCTTCATCTTATAAAGTAAGATGCAATCTACTAGACATTGACCCGCTATGGTTACGCAGAATTCGCCTTAATCTTTTTCTTTTCTTCCGAATCATCACAGAGCACCAAGTTGAGCTTAGATCTACCATGCGCTTCCAAGATTGCAATCGTTCTGTACGACGTAACCGAATGAGGCTATTACATATTCCCCTTACTCGCACTAAAGTTCGACAAAACTTCTTTTTAATTAGGTATGCGCATCTTTGGAATTCTCTTCCACTCCATTTCCGCATGTGCACATCTACAGGTAAATTTAAAACACTCGTAGATTCTCTTACTGCTCCATCGCTATGCGAAATTCTCAAAATAAACACTTCTATAGACAATATATTTTGTCACGGTATTCCTGGTTATTGAACCAGTTGTAAGTATTTTGTACATTAGCACACGTATAGAACTGTTCACAATGTCCGAAATACATGGTATTATTAAGTGTCAGGTTACTTAGTGTCTACGTATGTTACATCTATTTCTACTCCCCCCCTCATATCTGTCTAAGCCTGGGCAACCTGACAGTATCTTAGCCCACGTGCAGTCTCTGACTGTGCCGCACTTTGCCTGGATCATGCTTGTGCTTTCATACATACATTAAAAACTTTGACCAGTATTATATGTACCTTTACTTATTGTATCTCTTTAGGCTTATCTCCCCCCCTTTTTGTTTAAACATAGTTATCCTTATTGTTTCAATTCAGGTTTCTATCGTATACAAATGTCTCTCTAACAAACATTTTGAAACATTTAAAAAATTTATTTTTCTGATTTTCTATTTATAACGCTGCTGTAGTGTCAGGTTACATAGGGTCTATGCATGTCTCGTCATAGGTTGGGACTTGCATCACATTTGTCTATTTGTCACATTGCCTTCCATGACATTTTCTATACACCATTATGTATATATCTGTCTTTTATTTCATATGAGGCTTATAAATGTCACATTTATATCCAAACTTGCAAAACAATAAAATCTACCAAAAAGTAAAAAAAACTGAAAATCACTATGTTTTTAATGTACATTCTTATTTTTTCTTAAATGATGAACTATTTTACTTCGATGACCTCTCACCATGATGGTGAAGAGAATATATTTCATTATATTCCAGTGTCTTCGAATACCGAACCATCACTGAAACTGGCTCGAAATCTATCCGCCCGAGATTTGTTCCATTTGCGATTCACTCTCCTGCAGATTACGAAAACCCGGCTGGTGAACACATTTTGGTTCGATTCGTCGACAATTCTTCGAGAGTATTAGAGCACACAGCGTACCCTACTCAGTTCAGTTCAGTTTGCACAGGACTGTATGTGGCTAACGAGCCAATCGAGCGTCCAGATTTCTTTCGGTGGTATGCCACAGAAGAGCGTCCACCACTTCAAACAATATTTTCACAAATATCTTCTGGTATGAGAGTAATCTGGAATGCATAAACTGATACACGGCAGAGAACCGTATAGGTTATTAACCACATCCTCTTTCATCTCCCAGAATTTCTTAGATTTTATTATGCTGATGGATTTATATTCTTTTTTCCATCTTCTCAACCAACCTTTTCGTAAAAAAATGAATTGATGAATATATAATTTATTTGTCAATTTTTTTATGACAATTTATTACAATTCACCCAACTTTTCCCATAATTACCTTCCGTTTCTTTTCTCCATGTTTTCCCATCCTTGCAATCCGTAAATACTGACAAAATTTGAATGGAACCTTATTGTTCTTGGACATTAGAATTTTTCTTACTGTTTATTCGTTCCCATTATTGAACGAAAAACAATGCTTAAAAATCCCGCTCACTTCGGACGTTTCAGTATCAGTATCAGTATCAGTATCACAGGGCGATAGTCGACCAAGTCGAAACGAGTGCCCAGATTCTTTCGGAGGTGTGCTTGAAAACACACACCACTACCAGGATTGATTCGTAAGTAACACAGGCGTGTGTAACTGTGAATGGAAGATGGGAGATGTCTCATCACCGAAAGGTGAGAGAGTTATGCATGTTGCATGTCCAATCGAATGAAAAGACGATGGACAGCAGTTTATTTACACAAATGCGAAAAAAATGAAAAAAGAAACTCTTTTTTGTGTTTCAAAAAAATTTTTCGAATATTTTTGTGTTTTTTATCATAAAAATGAGGATTTAGTCTTAAGGGTAATGCTCCGGGAAGAGCTCCTGCCACCGTTCGTCCAGCCCATGTTTGAACGCAATTACTGAAGTTGCCAAGATTAGTTCTGCGGGAAGTGAGTTCCACGCGTTCACTATACGGATGCTAAAGAAGTGCGTTCTTGATTCGAGCCTGGTGTGCTGTTTACTTAGCTTAAAACTGTGCCCTCGTGTACCAACCAAAGGAGAGAACCGGAAGAAGTCATCGAATTCTAAACAACTTAGTCCTTTGACAACCTTAAAGGTCTCTATAAGATCCCCCCCTAAGTTGCCTCCTCCTAAGTGAGAAAAGTCCTAGTGCTAATAGACGATTTTCATAATTGGTGTGTGCTAACCCCTCGACCATGCGAGTGGCCAGCTTCTGTACCTTTTCTAGCTGCACTATATCCTTCTCGTAATACGGCTTCCAAGCCTGGATACAGTATTCTAAATGTGGCCTTACTATTGCCTTGTAAAGGGGCAATAGCACCTCAGCTTTTCTGCAAGTGAGGGCTGAACGTAGTCGAAAGAGTTCCCTCCTGGCCCTTTGAGCTGCAGCAGCACATTGATCAGCCCACTTAAAGTTTGCGGAGACTACGATTCCTAGGTCCTTAGTAGACTTTACCCTACGGAACTCCGTGTGAGCTGAGGGCGTAGACACAATCATGTTGCCTGCTAGTGTAGAGAGCAAGTGACTCTTATCTAGGTTGAGGGGAAGGTCCCACTTACCCGCCCATGCTGTTACAGCTTCCACATCACTTATCAGATCGGAGTTATCCGACCTACCGACAATTTTGACGTCGTCAGCAAACATATAACAGGGTGAGCGCAGTTGGCTGGCAAGATCATCAATGAAGATGAGGAACAGCAACGGCCCCAAGACTGAGCCCTGGGGAACCCCACTCGTTACATGCGCACTTGCGGAGTAAGTATCATCTATCCTGACAGTAAAGGAACGGTCGCTAAGGAATGCTCGAATCCAGCCCAGAAGGTTCCCTGATACTCCTATGGCTGAGAGT